>BTPG01000007.1:28025529-28108029 GCA_036245525.1 Semisulcospira habei | reverse complement strand
TCACAACAAAAAGTATGCCTTCACAGTGAAGAGGTGGCGTCGCCGTAACGTCGCGTTGCAGTCGAAAGTGAAACGGTCGCACATAAACTATCGTATCGGTTTCAAAATAACCCCTTCACTGCCGCGAAAAAGTAAACACAGTCCACGTGCAAGAGACATAGATCCTCATGAGCCCCCGCGACTACGGGGGCTCATGAGAATCTATGTCTCTTGCTCAGACCGATATGTATCCGCGTCCATCGGGCGGTTGTGGCTTTTGTTCGTCGAATGAAGAAAGCTTTCAGACACAAAACACGCGTCCAGTGACGGATCTAGCGCCGGTGCCTGAACTTACCAGCGACGTATCGGAAACCTATAAATACAACTAGACTATATAACCTTGACCTGGATAGCTAACGTTGTGAAAGGTTCTATAAAACAAAGAAGTGGAATGTTCGTAAACTATCATTTTCTAGACAGACCTCACGACTCCGATTCTCAAACTGTTGGATTCCTAGCTTCGCTCTCGGTGACTATGAAAAAAACAAATTAAAACAGTTTGAGAATCGTAGTCGCAAGTTCCTGTCTAGAAATGACAGTATACAAACACTCCACTTCTTTGTTTTATAGAACCTTTCACAACATCAGCATATGTGAGTTTGTTTCTGTTGCAGCACACTGACGAACCTCCTTGCGGTAAATGGAACATGCTCAAACTCTCAGGGTACGTTCAGTTGTAGGCTATATATACTGACGAGCAAAAGAAGTGCGACATTTTGGAATCATCGGAAACACACTAAACAGTGTTGCATTTATTTTGCTCGTCAGTATATATTACAGTGAAGCCATAAAGTCAGGAAACACATGAATTTCCTGTTGCCAGTTCTGCGAAAAGCGAGATTTTCATTGTAAAAACAAGGACATCTCGCTTTTCGCAAATGGATTCACTGTCCGTTTTCTTCACAGGTCAGCATCTTTTTAACTCATTCGAGACGTGCCGCCTCCGGATACGCGGCGTATGCCGCGTATCCGGAGGCGGCACGTCTAGAATGAGTTTTAAAAAAATGCGTGACCGATATCCCTTACATTCAAATTTTTAATAGTGTACGTTTTAGGAAGTTGTAAGGCCTAGGCCCTTACTATTGGCCCAAAGAAAGGTTTCTGTTTACTGCTCGCCGACCCAATCACCTCTAAACAAAATTATTTTTTTCACCGAGGATGAAAAAAGCAAACAGGAAAATAAACAACGCCAAAAGCCACCAAGGTATTGCGGACAGACGCAATGAAAAACACTTGTCAAAACTAGCAGACGCTGCACAGGACATCAGGGGTTTCGAGTTATTTTCCTTTGGCTTTCGTTTTATTTTATTTTATTTATTTTTTTTTTTTTTTGCCCTATTTCTTTTACCTCTTTGCCTACTAAGTAATATTTCTGTGTTATTTACTATGCCACTCAGTAATTCTGTTTAGAGCTCACTTCTGGATCCGGTGCGCATGCCAAGCAACGGCTTGTAACAAAACATTCAGCGCTAAAAATAGCCAGGCACACGCACTGCACGCGAACCTTGGCTGGACGAATCTCGCCGTCCATAATGTGCTACAGGAAGTTGTCTCGCGGCGACTGGAGCCGCCAGTAGTAGGCAAAGTGTTAATCGAAATCGGAAACAGTACTTTAATTTGTGTCATTTCCTATCTGATACGCATAACACTATAGATTAAATTCGGCAGCAGGTTGCCCAGCTTTCACCCGTTCAGTACCGAGAAAATTTGAAGAACACCCAACTGCGAGAGGTATAGATCCTCATCAGCCCCCGCAATAGCGGAGGCTCATGAGGATCTATGCCTCTTGCTGACACCACTTTGAATCCATGTTCCTGGGACATCTAGTTTTGTTTGTTTTGTGTGTATGTAAAATTAACGAAGATTGCAGAAACATAGTCTGCGACAGCTGCCATTGAACAGGTTAAAGCAAAAGTAACTGTCACCTATTGGATTATTAGACCGGACAACAGCCTGTTGTGAAATCAGATTTTTTAAAAATGAATACACAGTACTCTAATTATATTAAATTTATATCTGAATATAAAATGTCCAGTGCAATTTAAGCTGAAATTTGATTACGGTAAAATTCAAATTTGAGTGTGACCCACTATGTACAGCTGTCTGGCATGGAACTGTTTCAACGCTGACGACCAAAACCTGTGCATGACGAAGAACTGTGGCAGCTACTTGTATGACAATTCCAAGGACTGCCTGGCTTGCATCTCCGTGTCTTCTTCAAGTTTTACAGATGTCATAAATCAGTGTGTCTTCTCGTGGTGGGGCTCCAACAACAGATTTAACTCTCCTGTAAGTTAACCTTTTGCGTGTAGGCAGCGGTTTTTGTCGGGATAATTCCCGTATTAAATCATTGCGACAAAAACCGCTACCGACACGCAAACGGTTTACATACAATATATCCATTTTAGTTGTACCGTAAAACTTGTTTTAAACAAACCACCTTATTTGCAAAAACAAAGGTAGTCTGGATCGTACATGTCAAGTACAATTGCTCTCCATTTAACCCATCCGCATTTCTATAGGTGTCATCTAATGACTATGTACCGAATACAGGAGATAAATCAACCAGGATAATTTTAGGGTGTGTCAGATTAATCTACCACTACCCTTGAATTATCATGGTCGCCTCGTCTCCTGCTGTGGTGTGTTGGGGCCAAATGGGTTAAACTGTGCTGCGCGTATCCTTTTCTCAGCGTGTTTGTTTCTTTGTCGGGATTTTCTCAGCATCGTCTGTGTGTGCCGCAGGGTCTGGTTGTAGCCAGCAGGCGCCCCATGACGGCACAGTACGTAAGCTTCAAGCCTACCACCAAGGTTCTGCTGGAGAGGGGCTACTTACGTCTCTTACTCCCAATAGAAGTCAATAAAAAGTAGTTTACAAACTAATCGGCCTAAGTTTTCAGCGAAAACAATCCCAACTACGAACGACAGCGAAGTCACGACGAATAATCAGCGTCAACACTCCGAACATCTCCAAGAGAGATAGATCCTCATGAGCTTGCATCTCATGAGAAAATATGCTTCTTACTGTCCGAGGTGTCTTTTCACAACACAGCAGATTTATTGTGACAGTATTAGAATAATGTTTTGTTCGTTTTGTTCGTTTGTTTGTTTGCTTTGTTTGTTTGTCTGGTTGTTGTTTGCTTGTTTGTTTGTTTGTTTGTTTGTTTGTTGTTTGTTAGTTTGTTTGTTTGTCTAATTGTTTGTTTGGTTGGCTGGTTGTTGGTTGGTTGGTTGGTTGGTTGGTTGGTTGGTTGGTTGGTTGGTTGGTTGGTTGGTTGGTTGGTTGGTTGGTTGGTTGGTTAGTTGGTTGGTTGGTTGGTTGGTCGGTTGGTTGTTGTTTTGTGGGGATTTTCAAACTAGTGTGTGTATGTACCTGCATTTTGGCATCAATGGAAAAAAGTGTTGTAACCGTAACTGAGAAGGCTATCCCAGGCACCCACACCGTGCCCCCCACCCTATCCCCCCCCTTACCCCCTGCCCCCCTCCCCGCAGGCTACCAATCATTTCAGTGCTTCCAGCACTACTTATAGTATGCAGCAGCCTAGCTGTGCTTCAAAATAGCAATAATTCGCTTTTTTAAAGGAAAGAAATTAAAATTGGGAGAAACACATTCTTGTTTTGAGAAAAAAAAAATATACATTTTTAAGTCCCAGAAGGGACTTTTTAAGACGGGTCGCGGTGGGGCGAATTTAATAGCATGTCCATGATGTCAAAGGAGAGCAGGCTAAACCTCTAACAATTGAAGTAACAAAATAAAAATTACGTCATGTCTAGTTACGTTAACCTCGCTGCTGAACGTACATTTGGCGCGAAGCGCCGAATGTGCGTATGTATGTGCGTATGTATGTATATATGTGTGTGCGTAAGTATGTAAACAAGAAAATCTCCAATATTTCTGTACACACAAGCTTGAAACTTGGTGAAATACTTTCTTAAGTGGGTGGCTAAGAGAGCCTCCGAGTATATTGTAATTGAATGTCTTATTAAAGACATAAACAACCGTTTATAGGAAGTCGGTTGACCCAGATTAGAGACCGTCATTTTTGTCATATTTCCTTGAACTTTTGCATATAGCTAGTTTGGAGGACATTGGATGAGTTCGTTAGCCAGCTTTGTATCCTTTCAACTTCTTTAGTAAAAATTAATTCTTTTCAGAAAATAATTTACAGTAAAAAAAAAACATTTACTTCTAAAGAAAGTCAGACAGTGCCGTGACGAAAAAGAAGCAACTCCTTCACCACGCAGACACTGATCCTATAAATATGACGTAATTCTCTCTCTCTCTCTCTCTCTCTCTCTCTCTCTCTCTCTCTCTCTCTCTCTCTCTCTCTCTCTCCTCTCTCTCGCATCTCCAAGAGGCATAGATCCTCATGTGCCCGGAGGGCGTATGAACATCTATGCCTCTTGAGTATGTTTGGAGCGCGCGCAAGCACTCACGCACACGCACACAAAACCGCAAACACAAACATCGACGCGCTTTCAGAAGAGCATGCAGGTGTACTTAGTATAGCATGTAGCTAGGTAAAGTCAACCTGATTTCACAGAAATTATAGCAAGACTGAAATTGTACCGTGAAATTCTAGTTTTGTCACACCATTTTTGCAAGTCTTGAAACGAAAGCGAAACTCATAATTATCACGTTAAATATAAACTTACGTAAAAACAAAAAATTACATCATGACAAATGACGTTTGACAAACCAATGACACACATGCGCGCATCTCCAAGATGCATAGATCCTCATGTGCCCGGAGGGTGCATGAACATCTATGCCTCTTGAGGATGTTTGCAGCGCGCATGACACGCATACACACACATCGACGCGCTTTCAGAAGAGCATGCAGGTGTACTTTGTATAGCATGTAGCTAGGTAAAGTCAACCTGATTTCATACAAATTCTAGCAAGATTGAAATTGTACCGTGAAATTCTAGTTTTGTCACCATTTTCCCAAGTCTTGAAGCGAAAGCGAAAGCGAATCTCATATCGAGGCTTTTTCAGAAGGAGATATTTCAACATCAGAATCAAGTCAAAGACAAAAGTTAGAGACCCTTGACAGCGAAGGCAGCTCATATAGAAGGGACTTTGTGGGCTATGGTTTATCCCATCTTGTTATTGTTAAGAGGAAAATATCATAGATTTGATCCTTGTGTATCATATTGACGAGGAGGTGCGACTGTTGCTTGATTTCCTGCCCCCCTCCCCCCCCCCCCCCACCCCATCTCCCCTCACATTTTTTTTCTTCGCCTGAAAAGTACAATGTTAGGCACGCTGCCTCCCTTTCCTTTTCATCCTCTCCAATGAAAATTAACTTCCTACGCCACTACTACTAGTACCGCTACTACTAGTACTAGTGATGCTTCTACTACTACCACTACCAGCATCAACAATACCACCACCACCAACACCTACTAATACTACTACTACTACTACTTCTCTAGCTCTGCCTGCTGCAAGCAGAATGATAAGATCCATTCATTATGATCATCGTCATAGTGACCATCACCACTCTAGACTTGAAATTCTTTGTCCCAAAATGTGTGCACACTCATAACACCTTCACTGCCGAGAACAATGGAACTCCATCCAGCCGCAAGAGATATAGATCCTCATGAGCCCCCTAAGTCGCGGGGGCTCATGAGGATCTATATTTCATTATGTTACCAATTTGTATCCATGTTCTTTAGACGCTTGTGGCTTTTGGTCCATGTTCAAACACAGATTTCACAAACAAACTATGCTAGGTGGTAGTGAAGAGGAATCGCGTGATACCATCATTTATACGATGTGCCTGTATAATTATACAGTGAGTCTAGTGCCAGTTTTAAACACAGTCTTAAAACCCATCTTTTCCCATCTTGATTATCAGTGTTCATGTATTTAGTGATTTTCTGTTCTTTTGTGTAATTGTACATGTGGCTTTGGTTTTGACACCTTTTTTGTAATATTTTTCTTGTTCATATGTACGGCGCCTAGTGCATCTCACCATGCATAGGCGCCTTATAAATCTTATTTATTATTATTATTATTATTAAGTGTAATGAACATATTCGAGGTTTGCCGGGCTGTGGGTGGCGTATGGGTGCCTGATTTTGCTGTGGGCTGCTCTGTGGACTGACGATTGGATGCCTGATAAGAGACGGCAGGAGATCTAACCGCTTGTCTGTCAGTCCAGCACCGAGTAATTCCCCTTGGCATGTGTAGAAAAGTAATTCCCGATTGCTACAAAGTTTATACAATCATTGGATTCATCCGGCCTGCTCCGTGTGCAAGAGGCCCTTGCATACCGGCAACCACGCGTCCATCCATCCACCCACCCACCCATCCATCCATCCATCCAGCCATCCATTCAGATAAAGTTATTCAGTCATGACGTTGATATCATTTTTTTTTAAATCTAGCCAATCTGCCCTACTCGAGTTACGAAGAACAACAGCGTGCAGAGATCGGGGTACTAAAGGACCGGTTTTCTGGGTCAGCGCATGTGCTGCTGGGTGACCTCAATACGGGGCCGAAAAGGTCAGTTAAACCCCCTTATCCGGTGGCTGCAAGCACAAGGAAAGGAGAAGCGGTTGTGGGGGGGGGGGGAGGGGTGGAGGGGGAGGGCAGGGTCGTTTAAGAATACACACACACACACACACACACACACACACACACACACACACACACACACACACACACACACACACACGAGTGTGTGTCTGTGAGAGAGAGAGAGAGAGAGAGAGAGAGAGAGAGAGAGAGAGAGAGAGAGAGAGAGAGAGAGAGCTTGAGCTTAGAGAGAGATGATGATGATGATGATGATGATGATGATGATAATGATAATGATGATGATACTTTATTTGACAATGGTAAAATGTTTGACAGAAAAAAATCGCCAATTTGGAAACTTGCCATTGCTACATTAATGGACTTTAATGTAAAAAATAAATAAGCAAATACATAAATAAATAAATAAATAGATTTTAAAAAAATAAATAGATACATACATTAAAAAACAACATTACGTGGCGTAAGCACACAAACGGGCATGCACACACTGACACACATACGCACGCACACGCGCAAGCATACGCTCACGCACACACGCATTCACACGTGTACATTAAGATCATATCTACATGTACGTACTGTGATACAAGATACAAATGATAAAAAGGAGGGATATATATTATGTACATTTGAGAGGCGATATATTCTGTACATCGAGAGATACCATAGAAAATGAGAGAGAGAGAGAGAGAGAGAGAGAGAGAGAGAGAGAGAGAGAGAGAGAGGAGAGAGAGAGAGAGAGAGAGACATCAGTCTATGAATAAATCAATGATGTTGTCTCATTTATATGGTTTAACGTTTACAATCTACAGATCTGATCGGTGCCCTGTACTTTCCAACAAAGGAAATGGTGGTGGTGTGTGTTTTCTCATCAATAACCAATGGTGTACCGATGTTCGTATTTTGTCTCAGACATGCTCCCCAGAGCTAGAAACGCTAACTATTAAATGTCGACCCTTTTATCTCCCACGGGAGTTCTCTTCAGTGATCCTTACGGCCATGTACATACCACCACAGGCCAACACAGGTACTGCTGTCAGTGAGTTGTCTGACATTGTGACACAGAGTGAAAATACCAACCCTGACTCTGTAAGTCTTACAGTCGGTGACTTCAACAAAGCTGACTTGAGAAAGGGGCTCCCCAAATACCGTCAGCAAGTTACATGTGCAACGCGTGGGAACAACACACTCGACCACTGCTATACAACAATACAGGATGCATACCGCTCTATCTCACGCACACCTCTGGGAAACTCCGACCACTCCATGATATTTTTAATACCTGTGTACAAGCAACAGCTAATGAGGGAGAAACCAGCTAGACGCATAGTAGGAGTGGTCGGCCGCTGCGGTGGATACACTGCGCGGCTGTTTCGAGTCCACCAAATGGGACGTTTTCAAAGATTCCTCCGCCAGTATCGACGAGTACACGGACGTGGTTACAGACTATATTACATTTTGTGAGGACATCTGCATACCTACCAGCCGGACTGTTACAAAATATCCTAACGACAAGCCGTGGTTCAGTAAAACTATTAGGGATAAACTCAATGCAAAACAGGAAACCTTCGCCTCCAATGACAAAGAACAGTATAAAAAAAGCTAAATATGAGGTACAGCCGAGGTGTATTAAGGCATCAAAAAGACAATACCGACAGAAACTGGAAAGCAACCTGATTACAAACAATTCTAGAGATATGTGGCAAGGCATACAGAAAATCACAAACTACAAACAAGCATCAAAACGCGCAAACACTCACAACCCCACACTGGCAAACGACCTGAACGTGTTTTACGGTCGTTTTGACAGGCAAAATAACCACCCCGTTTCTGTACCACCCCTGCTTAGTTCCGATGATGATTTTCTTGTGGTGTGTGAAGCAGATGTGAGGCGGCTTCTCAGACGTTTGAATGTGCCTAAGGCAGCAGGCCCTGATGAAATTTCTCCTGGCCTTTTGCGTTACTGTGCCGACCAGCTCTCGGGTGTTCTCGCAGTCACATTTAACTGGTCATTACAGGCATGCAAGGTTCCACACTGTCTCAAAAAATCAACTATTATCCCCGTACCAAAAAAGGCAACCATCAGTACCATTAACGACTACAGGCCTGTGGCATTGACCTCCGTCATAATGAAAACGCTCGAGCGGCTGATTCTGCAGCACATTCTGTCATGCCCTCCTCCCTCGATCCTTATCAGTTTGCTTACCGCGCGAACCGATCAGTAGAGGACGCTGTGTCGCTAGGACTGCACTATATTCTGCAGCATCTGGAGAAGCCAAATGCGTATGTTAGGCTGCTTTTTGTTGATTACAACAGCGCATTCAACACTATCATACCGTCCAAACTGCATGAAAAGCTGCTGCACCTTGGCTTCTCACAGTCGATCTGCAACTGGGTTCTGAATTTCTTGCTAAACAGACCCCAGATTGTCAAGATCGGTTCGTGCGGTCAGAACTGTGTTAAGCGGTGTCAGTTTCCTACTCCTGGTCAATGTGGACATATATCCCAGTCTTTGATCTTGAGTACGGGTGCTCCCCAAGGATGTGTTTTATCCCCATTGTTGTAGTCTCTTTTTACACACGACTGTGTATCCCACTATGATAGCACACGCATAGTGAAATTTGCTGATGATAGACAGTCAAGGGTTTTGTACATAACAATGACGCGAGTGCATATCGGGATGAGGTAGGCATGTTAGTAGGCTGGTGTTCTGACAACAACCTGGATTTGCATGTTGGTAAGACCAAGGAAATGATAATCGATTTCAGGAAAAAGAAAACTGACCCCCTTCCCTTAACCATCGAAGGAAACGATATTGAAATTGTTGAAACGTTCAAGTTCCTGGGTACTCTTATCTCGCACGATCTGAAGTGGGAGAAGAATATTGAACAGCTAGTAAAGAATGCCCAGCAGCGCCTGTTTTTTCTTCGGCGGTTGAAGTCTTTTGGCGTCAGTCAGCAGATCATGGTGCAGTTTTACCGCGCCGCCATTGAGAGCATTCTTACCTTCTCAATGACGGTGTGGTATGGCACGACGAAACCCGCAAGAAACTAAACAGGGTGATCCAAACAGCATCTCATATTGTTGGAGGCGATCTCCTCTCGCTGGAATCTCTGTACCACGCACGCACCATCAAGAGAGCGAGCTCCATCATACATGACGAGCACCATCCTGCACATAGCCTGTTCGAGCCCTTGCCATCTGGCTTACGCTTTAGATCCATCAAGGCCAAAACCACTCGTTTTCAAAAGAGCTTTTATCCCTTGGCTGTTCAGGCCCTGTCTAATGTGGCTGTGATATGATTTAATTCAGCAGATTTTTTCAAAGCCCCTTTAGAATTACCTACAGCTTATCTTAGTTGTTTATATATGTTCTATTAAACCTCTTCTTAAACAGGATATACAGAGATATGAATTTAGCTAATCTGTTTTCGCTGCGGCTCACTTGGCGGTCTTTGTTGTCATAATGTTTATTATGCTATAGATTTATTTTATTTCACTTACTTAGATGTGTGTGCACACTTAGTAGAATGACTGCTGTGTTTTGTTATTTTAGAGTCTGCTTGATTGTGATGTATGTATGTTTTATGTGTTGATGTTCATATGGACGCTCGTCAGTTATGCCGCAAAAATTCCTAATGTTTATGCATATGGCATTAAAGTTTATCTTATCTTATCTTAAGCTCCCAGAACTAAATTATTTCCATTTAACAGACTTAAAGAGGCCTTCTCGATCCACGCAGGAAAAGGTTACTAGCTCGCAATATCTGCTTTACCTGCTTTATCTGCAATATCTGCTTTATGTTCTTTGTATATCTAATAAGACAAGGACAGTCTGATATAAAACCTACGACCCGAGGACCTCGATGCCACCGTCCAAGCTTGCTAGGCCATGGCAAACGAACCAAGGGTTTAAAGGGTGGGGCCAGTACTGCGCACACTGCACTCCACCAAAAAGCTCCACCGCGCAGGCTTTAGGAAACGCCCACGGACTATGACCCTAGACCAAATGATTCGTGAGCTGCTCTTTGCTGATGACGCTGCCCTCGTTGCACACACATAGAGAGCCTTGCAGCGCATTACGTCCTGCTTCGCAGATGCCGCCCAGCTCTTTGGACTTGAGGTCAGTCTGAAAAAGACAGAGGTCCTTCATCAACCGGCCCCCAAGGAAGAGCATCGCCCTCCCCACACCACCATCGGCGAGTCCGAACTGAAGTCTGTACACCAGTTTACCTACCTTGGCTGCATCATCACGTCAGACGCCAAGCTGGACAAGAGCTGGACAACAGGCTGGCAAAAGCGAACAGTGCTTTCGGGCGACTATTCAAGCGGGTGTGGCACAATCAACAGCTGAAAAAAGGCACCAAGATCAGCGTGTACAGAGCTGTCGTCCTCACCACCCTGCTGTAGGGTTCCGAGTCCTGGGCCCTCTACCGCAGCCAACTACGACTCCTCGAACGCTTCCACCAGCGCTGCCTGCGTACCATCCTCAGCATTCACTGGAGTGACTATGTCACCAACGTCGAGGTCCTTGAACAGGCGGAAACTGTGAGCATCGAGGCTTTGCTGCTGCGGACACAGCTTCGCTGGGCGGGGCACGTCTCCAGGATGGAGGATCATCGCCTACCCAAGATCACTCTGTTCGGCGAGCTCGCCACTGGACACCGAGACAGAGGGGCACCAAAGAAGAGATACAAAGACGGTCTCAAGAAGTCACTTAGTGCCTGCCAAATCGACCACCGCCAGTGGTCTTCGCTTGCTGCGGACCGTGACACCTGGCGCTCCACCATTCACAAGGCAGCCGTCTCCTTTGAGGACTCTCGCAGAGCTAACCTTAAGGACAAGCGGCTCAGAAGAAAAAAACAGAGTTGTCGTAACTCAGAACCCGGACCAGACCTTCCCCTGCAGCCACTGCGGTCGAACCTGCCTGTCCCGGATTGGCCTCCGCAGCCACGAAAATGCCTGCAGACGACGTAGGCAAGCCCTATAGAATCTTCGTTCGCGAAGTCAAGCCAAGATATCTTACACTAAAGCAAAACAAAAGGTTAATTTCGCATAAGCCGTAAAATGAATGACGTTTCTGCTCTGCTTCTCCTTTTGTACATTGCGCAGGCAAGGAAGCGGCGAGGCGAATCTTACAGGAGAGGTTCCTGCCGCCTATGGTGTGATGGTGTCCGCTGTAGGATACACGAACCCTTACCTGGAAAATGACGGTCAGTAAGCGTTCACGATAGAATAGAATAGAATAGAATAGAGCAGACATAGTAAGTCCTTTTGTTTTTAACCCTTTGTGTCTCCGTAGCGGTTTTTGTTGCGATGATTCCTACAGGAATCATCGCGACAAAAGCCTCTACGAACACTCAAAGGGTTAAAGCGAGGTTTTCATTGATTACAATGAAATTCTCGCCTTTCACAAATATGGACTTACAGTCGGAGGTGTCTTTTCACAGCAACGAGTATTATTTGACAGTATTAGAATAATTTTCAACTCGAGGGTCTTTGGCTTTATTGGGGGGGGGGGGGGGTGCTCTTTGTTTGTTTGTTTGTTTGTTTTCTTCGTTTGTTTGTTTTGCTTGTTTGTTTGTTTATTTGTTTGTTTGTTTATTTGTTTGTTTGTTTATTTGTTTATTTGTTTTGTTTGTGTTTGTTGTTTTTGTTGCTATTGTTTGTTTGTTTGTTTGGGTGTTTGTTTGTTTGTTTTGTTTGTTTATTTGTATGGTTGGTTGGTTGGTTGGTTGGTTGGTTGGTTGGTTGGTCGGTCGGTCGGTCGGTCGGTCGGTCGGTCGGTCGGTCGGTCGGTCGGTTGGTTGGGGTTTTTTTGGTTTTTTTTGTAGTTGGTGGTAGTGGTTTATCAAACTAGTGTGTGGCTACGTGTATGTTGGCGTCAATGACAAACATTGCTACAACCAAAAACCGCAGTTCTTCCGCCCCGCCGCCCTACCCCCTGCCCCCCAACCCTCACACACACACACACACACACACACCACACACACACACACACACACACACACACATACACGCACACACACACACACACACACCCGCCCCCATCACCACCACCCTTACTACATTCTTATGACTCTTCCTTCCCCCCTTCTTTCCTCAACATTCCTTGTTATATGTGGATGCAGGTCGGTGCACGTACTGCAGTAAAGATAACCAGGTGCTCGTGCAAAGTGGCGCTAACTACGGGAACTTGTTGAGTGACCACATTCTGCCCAAAAGCCTGGTCAGCGATGCCAGCAGTGCCCGGGTGAACTGAGCATTTATTTTGCCAATTAACCTCTTCCCTGCCAACGTACTACGTACATTTCCTTTCTGAAATCCGTGTGCTCACTGAACGACCAAAGGCTGTAAAGAATCAGTGTGCACAAAGTGGTGTCAGCAAGAGACATAGATCCTCATGAGCCCCCGCAGTCGCGGGGGCTCATGAGGATCTATGTCTCTTGCAGCTAGATCGCGTTTAATTTTTCTCGCTAGTGAATGAGTTAATTAACAACGTCATTGAAAAACAAGAAAAAAATGAAGGAAGCTCCAACTGCAAGATGCATTATATGAGTCCCCCTCCGCAATATGAGACGATACCGCGTGTTTATCCGGGTAATTCAGTTAATCCGCTGTTTCCGTCGAAAGACGTGCAATAGACGAGTTCCGGAAACCAGAAGTCTTTCGAAATTTCGCGTGTTTCCACGTGAACTGCAAGAGACATAGATCCTCATGAGCCCCCGCCACTGCGGATCTATGCCTCTTGCTGAGAATAATTTGTATCCATGTTTTTTGGACGGTGTTGAATTTTGGTCGTTGAATGAGCAAAGATTTCAGGAACAAAACTCTACGTGCAGTGGGAAAGAATGGAGTATAAAACCAGCACAAACATACGATCCACTGTTTTCGTTTAAAACACGAGCAGTCTTGATCCACTTCTGGTTTCCGAGCAAGGTCTGTTTTGACTTACGTCTGATGTCCGAACATATATTGCCGCGCGGGGGCACATGAGGATGTATGTGACTCGCAAAGAATCTTTTGTATCCGTCAAGGCAAAAAGACGGATTTGTCCGGAGAAGAACCCAACGGAAAAAGAAACATGCTAAGAAATGGAAATTACAACACAATTTATTAATAAACTTTGTTGTCGCTTTCATGTCTAAGCGTGTTTCTTTTTTACCGTCGGGTTCTTCTCTGCATTTTACAGGCTATTGGTCTGGATACAGCTTGTCCGTTGAAAGGTCCTGGTAAATCAACGAGGGAAAGTTGCAGTGTGGCTGAATTGATCAGTGGTCTGATCATACTGGATGTGTTACATCTGTCCCCTGCTCCTGCCCCCTACCCCCCCTTCTCCCCCCCCCCCCCCCCCCCCTCCCTGCCACCTCCCTCCTCCCCATGATCCGCTCGTTAGGGCCGTCCATTATGAATCTAGTGTGATTCTCAGCCCATGGTAAATTAACACCCTTGTGCATGCAACTACCGCTGTTGTTCACCAACGGTTAACAATTCATCGCATAATTTATTTTATTTTCAGAGGCTGTTCGATGACCCTGTATATGGGCCGCTTTCCGACCATTACGGAGTGCGCGTGGATGTCTGTCGCCGCTCAGCTTGATAAAATGTATGGGTACTATCCCATACAGTTACGCCAGTTCCTTACTTGCAGTCAGACTACTTGCTGGTTCGCTGCCAAGAAAATATGAACAGTACACTGCTGCAAGAGGTATAGATCCTCATGAGCCCCCGCAATTGCGGGGGCTCATGCGGATCTATGCTTCTTGCTGAAACCACTTTGCATGAATTGTTCTTGGGAAGGCTGGGGCTCGTTTCGCGTTGAATTAATTGACACAGATTTCAGACTGTACAATGTACCATCAGTGGCAGTGAAAAAGGGGTTAAAATAAGATATTGCTCATGTAACAGGGTGCGTATCGATTTACATTAGGATCGCTAGCACTAAGAGATGTAACAGCGATCAGGCACTACTGTAGTTAACTTCTATCGCATTCATGTCCATATTGGTCTTTATAATGCCACAATGTTGGACCTGAGTGTTAATCAGCGAGGGAGTGAGTGAGTTAGTGAGTTAGTTACCCAGTGCGCAAAGCGGCCATGCGAAATTGCATGTTTGCCCGGGATATTCGAAACACAGTCAAACTTCTGGTTTCTGGAAATCGTCTATTTGAGAGATACGTAGATATTGTTTAACATGTATGTGTTAATTGTGGAAATAAAGTGGCCTGTCGCTTCCATATGAAGAACTAACAATGGCCTTATGTGTTGCTTAACTCATTCAGCCCGACGGCCGTATTTCCCAAATTTTGGAAGCGCCATCTAATGACTATGCAACAGTTGCAGGAGATGGATCGACCATGATAATTCAAGGGTATTGCCAGATTAGCTTGGCGCCGACAGGCGTCAAGTTAATCTGCCACTACCCTTGAATTATCATGGTCGACCCATCTCCTGCTGTAGTGCGTCAGGGCTGAATGGGTTAAGAGTACATTGATGGTGCCGGTTTACCTACATCGTATCAACCCCTCAATCATCGTGTTGCAACTTTCTTTTTTAAGCGTGTTTCTTTCTTCGTTGGTTTATTCTCTGCACTGTACACGCTTGGGCAGTCACCTTTTGGGTCTGGATCTCCGCGCTCAAAGTTATAGCCAAGGAGCAGCCCGCTTTTACCATGCTTGACCCCAGTAGCAAAATGTCTTCGGGCCAACGACGGCCGCAGTGGGCCCGCGCACAATTGTGCGCGGGCTCACCGCGGCAGTCGTGGGTCCGAGGACCTTTGCGTACCGGAGACTGCTGCTGGTGACATCACTGAGCAGAGAACTGCGCATATAGTGTACACTGAATTAAAATAGACAGTTCCATTATTATAAATAAAGACCTTAATGGCGCACTACTGCGTTTCATGAACTTGTCGCACAAAAAAAAAAAAAAAAAAAAAAAAAAAAAAAACGACAGATGTGCAGCTCGAAAAACGTTTAGAACAAACTACGGATACAGTGAACTCCTATAACAAATCGCACATTTATCCGAAATTTGTTATATACGAAGAAATTAACAAAGACAGAGTGCTTTCGGGTCTTCTGAAACGGTGTTGTTGAATCCGACATTTGTTATGTCCGACCGTGTTATAAGCGGAGTAGACTATATAACAAAACTGAAACCAATTACTTTGTTATATCCGAAGTATGTTATAAGCGAAGTAAAATTCATAGAAGAGGGTTGTCCGGACCTCTGAAAAAAAGTGTTGTGACATCCGACTTTTGTTATAACCGACCTTTGTTATAAGCGACACAAGTACGCTTGATCTTCGCTCTCATTTGAATAGAGGTTTACTTGCAGCGTAATCCGCGACTGGGTTTAGTCAAGAGTACGCCCGGGTATCTTTCAATAATACCGCACAAAAGCAAGAGGGCTAAATTTAACTTTTGTTTAACTCATTCGAGACGTGCCGCCTCCGGATACACGGCTTATGCCGCGTATCCGGAGGCGGCATGTCTCGAATGAGTTAATGATGAAGATCACCAGCCGTAAAATAGACGACATTTCTGCTGTACTTTTTTGGAGAGTCAGTCCCCTATTGCGTGCAAGGTGCAGTACAAAACCTGTTACATGCGTTGACACAAGAAGGGTAACAAAAAGTAATTTAAAAAAGAAATAGCAGAGGCTAAACGGTTTTGAAACCCCCGCGTCGTATCTTGTATCGGCGATTATATTTTCAGACATATCACAACCCGCCCTGCAGCAGGTGGTTTTAACCGAGGTGCGATCCGAACTCTGCTTTTGCCATTGTTTTCGATGGGTCGTTTCAACAGTCCATTAATATTTCAGGGTTTTTATTAACCGTGTTTGTGGCAGTGTGACAATTGCCACAATACTCGTGGACGCTACTTGAAGTTTTCACGTTCCCAATGCGCAAAAGGCCATCGGGCGGACATCGGCCGCCATTGGCCCGCGTAAGGCAGAACGGGACAGCAGGGGGCCTTGGTATCCCCTGCCACCCCTCCCCATCCTCCCACCCCACCCCACCCCACCCCCACCCCCGACAAACACACACACACACACACACACACACACACACACACACACACACACACACACACACACACACACACACTCAAATGTCACCCCTCTCCCCTCTTGTTTGACTTTTCGGAAGCTGAACTGCTTGCTATTTTCTACTCCCCCCCCCCCCCCTTCGTCCCCCCATGCTCTCCCCTCCCCCACCCCCTCTCCCCCCAATCAATCCCCATCCCAATAACAATGTCTTTCTACGCAACTGCTTTTGTTGTTACAAAGCTCAGTTTGTAATAAGTTGTCACAAACCTCATCGAGTCTGCTTTTGAGTCCCCACGAGGCTAATAAACAGTTGTCACCTTGTCGCAAAGCGCGTCACAACAAAAAGTATCCATATATATAGCCAGTGTTTCTGTCTGTATTTGGAACGTCACTACTGTTCCGAACTTAATTGCTGTGTCGCCACATGGTCAGGAATTTTCTCTTTTTTATTTTCTAGTTTTTACTGAGATATCGCTAGCATTGACTTTGAATCAGAGACTAAAGAACAATCTACCTTATCATTCTGAACTCAACCAAAGCGTCTCGCATCAGTAGCTGCTGAAGGGTCGTATAGCGTTGCCGCTGGCAACACTATATTACTCTTTCTCAGCTATTGATGTGGGGCACCTTGAATGAGTTAAACCGTTCTCGTTAGATTACACATAATTATGTGACCCTGCATGTGAAACCCCAGCTTAAGGTACAAACAAGATGGGATGAATCAGCCCACAAAGTCTCTTCTATATGAGCTTGCGTGTATTTAACCACTTTTTGCACAATACGCCCGCAGGTCTACATCACAAGAAAAATAGAGACTGTCTTCCTAAATCAAACAGATTGAATGTAGATAGAGAGAGAGAGAGAGAGAGAGAGAGAGAGAGAGAGAGAGAGAGAGAGAGAGAGAGAGAGAGAGAGAGAGAGAGAGAGAGAGAGAGAGAGAGAGAGGGAGAGAGAGAGAGAGAGAAAGAGAGAGAGAGAGAGAGAGAGAGAGAGAGATGATGATGATGATGATGATGATGAAACGTTTTATTGACAGGATAAAGTTTTAGGCGAAACGCCTCTCTTACAAACTGTTCTGTTAGAAAAGAAATATTAACAACAAAGAGTAAGAGAAACACAATAACGCAATAAATCGAAACATGACGAAATAAACTGGGAAAAAAATACAAAAGCAATGCAAATAATGCGCACACATATCAATAACAGTGAATAATAATTATATATATAAGTAGTCCGTTCAGGTAGTAAGTTACTGTAACAATATGTTATATAAACGCGTTTTGAAGGTTCTAGAGTTAGAAATGGATTTAATTTGTGGTGGTAGTTCGTTCCAGGCTTTGGCACCTGAGAACGAAAGGCTGGTTTTATATATATCGAGCCTGGCCCATGGTAGCTGTAACAAACTGTTCCTCGTGTTTTGTCTTTGACTATCCAAAAATAACATACGAAGGTAAGATGGGGTTTTATGGTGAAGAATTTTATGCATAAGTATGCATCGATTAAATGTGAACTGTTTGTTTAGGTTTAGCAATTGGATGGTTCTAAACTTTTCGTCGGTGGGAGAGGGACGAGGCACAGATAACTTTACCCCTCAACGATACAATGAGTGAAGTTTATTAAAATGTACGTCACTGCATCCATTTCAGATAGTTGATTGATTGATTGATTGATTGTACATTGCTTAACGTCCCGACAGCAACAAGGCTTTCTCAGGACGTGCCTGCACTGCTTGTGAAAAAAAAACTAAACAGAACATTGAATGTATGTCGCCAGCCGGTCAAATACATTAAATAAACCTAACACATGGGCCTAAATAAAGCTAAGACCATTTAGCAACACACATCCAATATCAAGAGCTACAGGCAGTGCAGACAGTAGGGAGAGTTTTAAAAAGGCAAATACAGGTGAATGGACAAAGGGTAGACAGAAACACATGCCCCAGAATAGAGAGATAAACCCACCCTGTGGGGCTGACCAGGGTGACCCTGGGAACTAAAAAATACCTAACCCCACACAAGTCCCCCAGGGCAGACCCGGGTGGGGCATTTCAGATAGTGGAGCAGTAATCACAGTGTGTCAGTGTTAACTATTTGACTTAGTTTTGATAGCGGGAATAGATTTTTAGATATTGTTTTGCATGTGTTTTCGATATGTGGTTCCCAACTGAGCTGGTTATCTACTGTGACTCCAAGCAAATGACGTTTTATAACTTGATCAAGGGGCTCAGAGTTCAGGTATAATGTTAAGGGCAGGAGACCACGTTGATGTTTTTGGCGTGAAGTAATCAACATACTCTTTGTCTTTTGGACACTAATTATCATATGATTATGTTGTCACCAGCTTGAAACCTCATCAAGACTTTGCTGGAGAACTTCGTTTATTTTTGGCAATTCGCTGTTTGATGTATGTATGGTAGTGTCATCAGCAAATAAGCCCCATGTTGCATCGGGATGTGAGATAGAGAATGGTAAATCATTGATAAATATGTTGAATAACAATGGACGCAAAATTGACCCCTGAGGAACACCACACGTTACTAAACCTTCACTCGAGTAATTACCATTAAGCAAAACTTTCTGTCTTCTGTCACTTAGATAGGATGATATCAGATTACGGTATTGGAATCGATGTGATACATCGGTAGCTTTTTTTTTAATAAGATAGAGTGGTTGACTAAATCAAAAGTTTTTTTAAGGTCAAGAAAAACTGCACCTGATAACTGAGAATTATTAATGGCTGTAAGCCATTTATCAATGATATGTATAAGGGCAGTTTGGCAAGAGTGTTGCGGGCGAAACCCAGACTGCATTTTACTGAGTAGACAGTTCTGTTCTAGAAAATTTTGCAGATGTGTATGTTGGATATTTTTTTCAATAGGTTTTGAGATGACTGGTAGAATTGAGATAGGTTTATAATCATTTAATGAGATTTTAAGTTTTTGCTTTTGGGAAGGGGAATGACCTTATCAGTTTTTAACTCATCAGGGAAAACATTTCTTTGAATCGAAAGATTGTAAATGAACGTTAGAGACTCAACTGTGTAGGGCAGAGCTATTTTAAGAATTTCGCAACTGATGCCATCTGAACCACATGGCCTCTTTTTCATATTAGATATATATTTACCCACGTCAAAAACAGTCATTGGGGGGAGTGAGAAAACACAACCAGCAGTATTGGTACTGTGAAATCGTAGTTGCGCAGAACATTGGTATTTCGCAGGATCATTTGTATTAGTGCGTGCTAAAGTCTCAGCTATGCTAAGAAAGTGGGTATTGAAGGTATCTGCAGTGAGCTCAGGTGCAATGTTCATGTCTCTGTGATTGTGACATTTAGTAAAGGTGTTGATAACTTGCCAAACAGAGCGCAGGTCCTTGCCGTCTGCAATGATCTGTTCAGCATGTTGTCTTTGAGCTTTTCGGACTAAAGATTTGACAAAATTTCTTTGTTTTTGAGAGAGAGAGAGAGAGAGAGAGAGAGAGAGAGAGAGAGAGAGAGAGAGAGAGAGAGAGAGACAGACAGACAGACAGACAGACAGACAGACAGACAGACAGAGAGAGAGAGAGAGAGAGAGAGAGAGAGAGAGAGAGAGAGAGAGAGAGAGAGAGAGAGAGAGCGCATTGCTTCAATTCATGTATTACATATGTGCGTCTGGAGGTTTGCGTCAATTCAGAAACATTGTATAACACTGACATCTGGTACTTTGCTACAATTTAGGAACATTGTGTAACACTGAAGTGTTTGTCATCTTTATGTCACCGTCACTGTCTAATCCTTCTCTAGAAGTCGAGATTTCTTGTTTTGTTTTTTTTCTGCAATGAATTATTTTTCACGTAAACGTTGAAACCGTACAAAGCGGGCTAACGAACTCATGACATAATTATCTGTCTCCAAGCTAGCTATATCCATAATTCCAGATAAATAGAACGAAAATTACGGACTAAAATGAGGGTCAACCGACCTTATATAAACGGCAATTTTTCTCTTTAACGATACACCGAATTTAAATATGATTGGATGCTCTCCGAAACACATTTAATCAATCAATCAATCAATCAATCAATCAATAACACAAGCAAGAATGCAAACAATTACACACACCTACTACACCATCTCCGCCGTGAGATGGCCTTCGTCGCCTGCTCTGCGTTAAACCCAAATAACTAACCACACCATCACCCTCACCCCCTCCCCTTCGAACCCCCCATCCCTAACCACCCACCAGCCCCCTCCCTCGCATCCTGAAAATGTATGATGGAGGGCAAACTTTTTTTTTTTACCGTGTTTGCTGTTAAATGTAAACCCACTGATTATTTTGCCTGCTCACTTCCTCTTGAAACACGTCAGAGGCTGTTCATGCGCGTCAGTACGTTGAAAACGATGAAGGCTAGCGGTGCTACATAGTGCCTGAAACATCTCCTTGAGTCTGCTCCACGACCGAAATCCTCAAATTTGGAAGTTGCCCCCTGAAGACTGTATTACACTTTTTGAAAACAGATCGAGCGTGATAGTTCAGGGATTGTGTCAGAATAGCTTGGCGCCTATGGGCGCCAAGCTATTCTGGCACAACCCTTGAACTAGCACGCTCGATCCATGTCTTGCCGTGGTGTTTCGGAGTTGAATGAGTTAAAGCAGTCATCTCAAACCCTGCTCGAACTAGTTTATAATATCTCCAACATGAAGTGACGTTTAGTTTAGTTTAGTGGTTGCTGGGAACTACCTGTCGAAGTCTCTTGGGGTTATGAGAACAGCAAGAGGCATCGATCTATGTCTCTTGCATTTAGACATTGGTTGTTGTGGTTCGGCATTGAGACAGCTAAAACAATAGTGTTTACTTGTAACCGACGATTTATGAAAGCTTGGAAGCTAAACAATTAAATCATGCTGTGTCGGTACTGTTATCAGTAGCTTTCCATAGTGAAACAATAAACTGCGTATAATCCATACAACACGACTCGTTACGAAATATGAGTTTTGATGGTATACATTAGACTAGAAGGGACTTTGGAAATTCATCGCAAATCAGATAAAATTAGCGTTGGGCCGGAACGATACTGAAAAAAAACAAAATTAAAAAATAATAATAAAAAACACAATCGACACAAATATAAAAATGTGAAAATAGAAGACAAAATATTCTGTGCAATTTTAATTTATATCAATTGTTTGTGTGAATTGCATCCACAAGTAGTTTTGTTTTTTTTTAATATCGTTCCAACACAAATATAACTTTGGCAGTAGAACCTCGAAGAGCAATGTGCAAAATACACGTAAAACATTTAATTCTGTTAGAAAATTCCAGCAAAGAAAGAAACACTCTTAATAAAGAGGACATTTCCAACACAATTTTCAAAAATCAAAACGTGTTGGTCTGGACTGATTAATTAATGTCATGAGGATCTATACCTTTTGCAGTTGTGTGGTGTTCGGCATTGAACGGGATAATTCAATATCATATACGCTCAAAAACAACTACAGGTCTAATAGTTCAAGGGTGATGTCAGAAAAACTCGGCGGCATCAGCGTCTAGAGTTTTAAAAAATCATAATTAAATGACTCACGCACTTATTAATTACTCATTCTCTTACTCACTCACTCAATCACTTAATCAATCCCTGACTCAGTGACTCACTGACTTACTGAGTTACTTTATATTTTACATATGATGTGAAGATGACCACCAGTCTCGTCGTCGTTATACTGGTGCTAGTGTGGTCGCCATGTTTGGTCACGGGTGACAACTGCCCCAATGGGAAGGACACTTTGCTGACCTATAATGCGGGTTTGACCCCAAAAGTTGTGGGCTTTGAAGAGAGGAGACACCGAATCCCTGGAGCCATGGCTGCTGAGGCCAGTAATGTGGACTTCATGTGCTTTCAGGAACTGTGGTAAGGACGATGATGATAATGATGGTTGTGGTAGTGGTGGTGGTGGTGGTGGTGGTGGTGGTGGTGGTCCTGATAATGGCAGCGTTGATGGTGAGGGTGATGATTATCATTATTACTCCGTATGATGATGAAAATATGAACACTACCCACAACCATCCCTAGCGCCGCCACCACTACCACAACAACAACAAAAACGTCAAACGTTTAGGTATGAATGGCTTTGTCCACCTCGCGGGTGATTTCAAAGACGAGACATCAAGACGAGACACCAAAACGAGTTGTGTCAAATTGTCAACC
Organism: Semisulcospira habei; assembly: GCA_036245525.1. NCBI lineage: Eukaryota > Metazoa > Mollusca > Gastropoda > Semisulcospiridae > Semisulcospira > Semisulcospira habei. The sequence continues at coordinate 28,085,204 of BTPG01000007.1, read as the reverse complement.
CAGCTGGGTTTAACGCATTCATGCCGACGGCCGTATTTCTCAAATTTTGGAGGCGTCATCTAATGACTATGCACCAGTTGCAGGAGATGGATCGACCATGATAATTCAAGGGCAGTGCCAGATTAGCTTGGCGCCGACAGGTGTCAAGCTAATCTGGCACTACCCTTGAATTATCATGGTCGACCCATCTCTTGCCGTAGTGCGTCAGGGCTGAATGGGTTAAACCCAAGACTTTTCGGACTAGAGTCGAACTCTCTACCACCTGAGCTACGCAGCTCCGCAATAACAGCAGCAGCAATATATTTTCAGGTACGAGGAGGATGTGCAAAGAGTGCTGAAGGCTGTCGAGGACGAGTTTCCCTACCACTATTCCTACCTCCACCGTGGTATCAGTGATCTAACCGGACACAGAAGGCGAAGGGTGAATGAAGTGTCTTCGAAGTGTCTTCGAATAATAGACCTAGATACATGAGCAGGAAAAGTCAGACAGAGTATCAATCAATGAATCAACCATTCAATCAAATAAGCAACCAACCAGTCAGTCAGTCGGTCGGTCAGTCGGTCGGTCAGTCCATCCATCCATCCATCTATGATCAGTCACTCAGCCAGCCAATAAATCAATCAATCAATCAATCAATCAATCAATCAATCAATCAATCAATCAATCAGATGTTAATGCTTGTGTGCTGTCAAGTCCAAAAGCACAGACCAGCACACAATGGTATGTTTAATACGCATATTAACACGCAGAGCGTTAAACGGAATGAGAATTATGCAATCAACAATCAGAAGTCAAATTAACCCTTTCGCTTACAACAGCAAGAGACATAAACCCTCATGAGCCCCCGCAGTAGCGGGGGGCTCATGAGGATATATGTCTCTTGTAAGACCCTTTTCTTATGTGCCTATTTTAGGTCCTAGTTAATGTGTGTTTTTCACGCGAATGTCGGTCAGTGTGCGCGCCCTTTCAGACGCGAAATCCGTGATCACTGACAGGGAAGGAGTTAATACCATCAATATAGTGCCTGCCTCAAAATCCACTTGTGACGGGCTTGAAAACTACAACTGCTACAAGAATCGTATACCTGTGTGAGTTTGTTTCTGTTTCAGCGCACTCACGAACCTCCTTGCGGCAAATGGAACATGCTCAAATTGTCAGGGTAAGTTTGGCAAGTCAGGTTTGCCCCCTCATCTGCGGGGACAAAGCGAACCCTATCCATCTGCCAGAGACATAAATCCTCATCAGCCCCCGCAGTCGCGGGGGCTCATGAGGATTTATGTCTCTTGTTTTAGTCTTGTGTTCCTTGTGCCCACGTTTGGTTCCATTTCATCTGTGCTCTTCATTTGAATGTCGGTGTAATCTGTAGTGGGTTCAGACGCTAAATCCGCGTCCACTGGCAGTCAAGGGGCAAGTCGTCGACTGACATGCATTGTTCGTGTCTATCACATGTTGATGTAAGGAGAAAGGGTGGCTGCTACAGCTTAGATGCAGAAATATGGGGAGCTGATTAAGCCAGGAACTTCTAATTCAAAATTGAACCACCGTGTAATGCTAAAGGTGCGAGGTTCGATAGCAGGTTCCGGAGCTGGACTCTTCTCCTCTAGTAAGCGTCACCGTTAATTCGGGCGGACCGTCGGGGGTTCTGTCTCCGAGTACTCCGGCTCTTCCTCCCCCCTCCACTTTGGTAACGGTTTTTGGCCACTTTATAAATTTCAGATACAAGCGATCAAAATTTCCGAAGCGGCTTCAGTATCTGAGTTGACCCTTCGCACCACGTGAACGTCCTGTGTCTGTCTGCTTTGCACAAAGTGAGTGCATGTCATGATGGTTTGAGTTCGGGGCGCTTTGAGCTGATTCGCTGAATAACAAGTGCAAGCACAGCGCATTTTATGACGGCATTTTCAGATTAAAAATCATTTTTCAAAATACACATATAAAGAGAGAAATACAACTATATATCTTCCTTAACACATTCTAACCCAGGACCGAGATCCCCACATTTTGAAGTTGCCCTCTGAAGGTCTGTATTTCAACTATAGAGACAAATCTAGCATGATAGTCCAAGGGTTGGTGCCTATGGACGACAAGCTATTCTGGCACCACCCTTGAACTATCATGCTCGATTCATATCTTGCTGTGGAGTGTCGGGGCTGAATGAGTTAAGCGTGAAGTACACTTCTCGACCAAGTAGCGCATAGTAAATACCACTGACTGTTTGACGAACGAAACTACCTTGGGTGAAACAAGTTCTGAGCGACCACCATTCTGAGCGAGCATCTGTTATTAAATATAATTATCTAACCAGTCAAGTGAAGAGAAAAACTAAAATGCCAAATGCAGTTAGTTAGTTATTGGGGTTTAACGCCGAGCAGGCGACTATGGCCATCTCACGACGGGACCACCCATATGCAAGGGTTATAGATCCTCATGAGCCCCCGCAGTCGCGGGGGCTCATGAGGATCTATACCTCTTGCTGACGCCACTTTGCATCCATGTTTCTGGAACATCAATTTATTTGTGTGTGATGGAATAACGAAGATTGCAAAAAAACACAGTGCGCGTCAGCTAGCACTGAACGGTAATTAGGTGAAGCGCCTATTTGATGACCGGTATTATATTATTATTATTATTATTATTATTATTATTATTATTATTATTATTATTATTATTATTATTATTATTATTATTATTGTTATTATTATTATTTTCATTAAAGCTGTCTGGCATGGAATTGTCTGAGCGCTGATGACCAGAATCTGTGCATGACGCAGAAGTGTGCCAGCTCCCTTTACGCCAATTCCAAGGACTGCCTGGCTTGCATCACCATGTCTTCTTCAAATTTTACAGACGTCCTCAGTCAGTGTGTTTTCTCAAACAACAGATTTAACTCCCCTGTAAGTTAGCACAACATTATGAACATTCTAGTAGAGTACAGTAACCCAGTTTTCAGCAAACCACTTTACTTGCAAGAAAAACTGGTCTTAAATGTAAACGATATATAACTCACAAACCAGATAGGTGTGGTTAGCGCTGTAGATGATGTCTATATAGGAATGTGTATGATCGTCTTGTTATTTACATGCGAATTTTTTTGTGGGCTGGTGACTGGGTGCCTGGTATGAGGGGGCAAGGGATCTAACTTGTTTTTTTTCCTCAGCGCTGAGTAATTCCCCTTGGTGTGTGTACTCTCAAGATAAGCCTTAACCCTTTCCTTGCCACAGTACGTACATTTCTGTTTCTGAAATCTTGGTTCATTCAACGACCAGAAGCCAACACCATCCAAGAAACATGGATACAAATTAGTTTCAGCAAGAAGCATAGAACATTATGAGCCCCCGCAGTCGCGGGGGTTCATGAGGTTCTATGTCTCTTGCAGTTAGATCATGTGCACTTTTTTCTCGGCAGTAAAGGAGTTCAAGAGCAAACTATGTCACCTGTCATTCAGGTGAATCATTTAGATGGCTTCATTTACAGTTACGTTTAACTCATTCGCGGCCAGCCGCATCCGGATGCGCGGCTTATGCCGCGCATCCCGATGCGGCTGACCGCGAATGAGTTAACCCGTTCAGCGCGAGCTGACGCAGGCTGTGTTCCTGCAATGTGTTAATTCAACACCCAAAAAAACTGCACGTCCCAGAAACATGGATTGAAAGTGCTGTCAGCAAGAGGATAGATCTTCATGAGCCCCCGCAGTTGCGGGGGCTCATGAGGATCAATACCTCTTGCAGTTGGGTTCTGTTCAGTTTTTTTATATTTTCGTTTTGGACAAATAAGTAATGGTCTTTAATAAGAGATGATGTCCCAGAAGCGTGCTGGCTCGCGACAAACAGGCTGTAATATTTACGATGCACTATTCGTTTTTCTTAGTCGAGAAGGTCACTTCACTTTTAACGATGAGATGTGGTGCGTTGAATTTCTGTCTGTATGTGTATTTTGAAAATTGTCAAAAAGTGTGATGTACTTGTCATTTCTCAGTGTGTTTTATGTCTTCGTTAATAATAATAGTAATTAATAATGATAATTTCTATAGCACCTAATCAACACATTATGTGTTCAACGCGCTTTGCATGCTACTCGTATAAAACACTAAGGCAAATACAGAAGAACAAAATGACAGAAGCTACAACTGAAAACAAGATGATGCTAGACATACACAGATTCACGCACACACACACACACACACACACACACACACACACACACACACACACACACACACACACACACACACACACAATCACACACACACACACACACACACACACACACACACACACACACACACATGCAGTAGTAATCGGTGGAAAATACTCTTAGACATTAGCCAGGGAGTTTAAAGTTTTTTTTTGGTTTTTTTTTACAAACAGAACGTGATGGCGCATAGAACACATCAGCCTGGAGAGAATTCCATGTAACAGTCCCAAAGTACGGAAAAGCACGATGGGATTTTCTCAGCATCGTCTGTGTGTGTCGCAGGGCCTGGTTGTAGCCAGCAGGCGCCCCATGACGGCACAGTACGTGAGCTTCAACCCCAGCACCAAGGTTCTGTCGGAGAGGGGCTACATTAAGGCGCAGGTAGGCTTACTTAAGACAAGTTTGACGTAAATCAGACGTAAGTCAGAAAATGCGCGTCTCTTGACGCAGGCAGTGAATCGTGAAATAAAAACTCGGACAAACATGTAATATCACATGTTTGTCAAGGTCTTTTCAACCCGTTCTGTGCCAGCTGACGCATATTGTGTTTCTGCAATCTTCGTTGACATGTCCTTGCCGTCCCAGGGACATGAGTTCAAAGTGGTGTCAGCAAGAGGTATAGATCCTCATGAGCCCCCGCAGCCGCGGGGGCTCATGAGGATCTATACCTCTTGCAATTGGTTGGTGTTCAAATGTTCTCGGCACTGAACCGGTTAGTCCATTGTTCTTCTGCAATTCTGACCTACTTCTCATCTGCAAAAAAACGTCTATTATGTGACAATCTTCATTATAGTAAAATGATAATAATAATGATAATAATAATAATAATAATAATAATAATAATAATAATAATAATAATAATAATAATAATAATAATAATAATAATAATAATAATATGGACTTCACATGCGTGCACAAAGAGCACACTCGCGCACACACAACTTTCAAAATCACAGCCGAACCAAGAAAGTAATTTCAAAGGCGAAGAGGGCCTGATCAGGTTTGATCTCCGCAGTTTTCGAGTCTGTGACCTTTCCGACGAGAGCCGAACGCTTTACCAACTGAGCTACCCACGTCATCTAGAAGGAAAAGAAGGAAAAGGAGAATTATAATCATCATCATCATCGTTCATTGTCCCATTGTGTGTGTACTCTCGCCAACACATACTCATTTCTCACCATTTTTTTTTTATTCAAAAATTACCTTAACTCATTTCAAGGTGCCCCTCATCAATAGATGCGGAAGTGTCGTGTAGCGTTGCCGTCGGTAACGCTATACGACACGTCTGCAGCTATTGATGCGGACCGCCATGATTAAGCAACTGACTTTCATTCGTTGTCTGACATCTTGCAGGTAGAGAACGGACCTCCCATTCTGTGCACCCATCTAACCTCCCACCGTGGAATGTACTATGAAGGTAACACAGGCTATCCCTGAATTAGAAGTAGGTCAAACATTGAGCGTGAGTTGACACATTCAGTGGATTCATCCTGCCCGCGCCACCTGCAAGAAGCGTATATTCCCATGAACCCCCGCAGACAACCACACACCCACGCATTCATCCATATGTCCTTTCGTCCAGGCATCCATGCATCCTTTCATCCATACATCCTTTCATCCATCTTTTCATTACCTTTTCATCTACATTTTCATCCATCCATCCATCCGTCCGTCTATCTATCCATCAAGATTATTCAGCCATGATTATGATACTACGAGGTATGATTTTTTTTTTTTTTTAAATTTAAAAAAAAACAATGATAGTTGTGTCGTAAAACCAAAACCGTTGGCCCAATTTTACTTGATATTTTCACATTTTATAATAACACTATCCTCCACTATTTATGCACGATTTCAGCTACTTCAGGCAAGATTCAAAGGCGATGTAGTATTCTGATGAAGGTCAAGGTCCAACCTGTGAATTTACGGCCTTTTGTTAGGTCCTGGATGCAGGAAAACTCCATTCTGCCAGCTTCTTTTTCAGGTTAGGGAAAAAGCAAAAGTCGCTTTGGTCGCACCAGGTCTGTATGTTGGTTGAGGAAGAACACGAATGTTTTACTCACAAACCAGATAGGTGAGGCTAGCGCTGGTAGAATTGTACACATACCAATGGGGAATTACTCAGCGCTGGACAGACAAACAGTTAGATCCCCTGCCCCCTCCTATCAGGCACCCAATCGCCAGCCCACAGAAAAATACGCAGGTATACAACAAGACGATCCTCACAAACCAGATAGGTGAGGCTAGCGCTGGCAGAATTGTACAACAAACCAAGGGGAATTACTCAGCGCTGGACAACAGTTAGATCCCCTGCCCCCGCCTATCAGGCACCCAATCGCCAGCCCACAGAGAAATACGCAGGTATAGAATAAGACGATCATTTGCATCTTCAAATAAGATGCATCAGGTCTCTTATATAACCCATGTCTTTCTCCGGAACTTAGGAAGTAGGCAGGGGAAACATACATACACAAACACGAAGGTGCATTACTATATGTGGTCGGGTAAATACCCTGTATTCCCACAGTAGATGCACAGAACATTACACAACAATGTAACGATACAAATTTGCCTCGAGTTATACTGAGATACTCACAAACCAGATAGGTGAGGCTAGCGCTGGCAGAATTGTACAACAAACCAAGGGGAATTACTCAGCGCTGGACAACAGTTAGATCCCTTGCCTCCGCCTATCAGGCACCCAATCGCCAGCCCACAGAGAAATACGCAGGTATAGAATTAGACGATCATTTGCATCTTCAAATAAGTCTATCTTTTTCCTTTTTTACGTCCCGCTGGCACGAATGTGATCGGGGATTCAAATAAGATGCATCAGGTCTCTTATATAACCCATGTCTTTCTCCGGAACTTAGGAAGTAGGCAGGGGAAACATACATACACAAACACGAAGGTGCATTACTATATGTGGTCGGGTAAATACCCTGTATTCCCACAGTAGATGCACAGAACATTACACAACAATGTAACGATACAAATTTGCCTCGAGTTATACTGAGATACTCACAAACCAGATAGGTGAGGCTAGCGCTGGCAGAATTGTACAACAAACCAAGGGGAATTACTCAGCGCTGGACAACAGTTAGATCCCCTGCCCCCGCCTATCAGGCACCCAATCGCCAGCCCACAGAGAAATACGCAGGTATAGAATAAGACGATCATTTGCATCTTCAAATAAGATGCATCAGGTCTCTTATATAACCCATGTCTTTCTCCGGAACTTAGGAAGTAGGCAGGGGAAACATACATACACAAACACGAAGGTGCATTACTATATGTGGTCGGGTAAATACCCTGTATTCCCACAGTAGATGCACAGAACATTACACAACAATGTAACGATACAAATTTGCCTCGAGTTATACTGAGATACTCACAAACCAGATAGGTGAGGCTAGCGCTGGCAGAATTGTACAACAAACCAAGGGGAATTACTCAGCGCTGGACAACAGTTAGATCCCCTGCCCCCGCCTATCAGGCACCCAATCGCCAGCCCACAGAGAAATACGCAGGTATAGAATTAGACGATCATTTGCATCTTCAAATAAGATGCATCAGGTCTCTTATATAACCCATGTCTTTCTCCGGAACTTAGGAAGTAGGCAGGGGAAACATACATACACAAACACGAAGGTGCATTACTATATGTGGTCGGGTAAATACCCTGTATTCCCACAGTAGATGCACAGAACATTACACAACAATGTAACAGTTTGTGAGTATCTCATTATAACTCGAGGCAAATTTGTATCGTTACATTGTTGTGTAATGTTCTGTGCATCTACTGTGGGAATACAGGGTATTTACCCGACCACATATAGTAATGCACCTTCGTGTTTGTGTATGTATGTTTCCCCTGCCTACTTCCTAAGTTCAGGAGAAAGACATGGGTTATATAAGAGACCTGATGCATCTTATTTGAAGATGCAAATGATCGTCTTATTCTATACCTGCGTATTTCTCTGTGGGCTGGCGATTGGGTGCCTGATAGGCGGGGGCAGGGGATCTAACTGTTGTCCAGCGCTGAGTAATTCCCCTTGGTTTGTTGTACAATTCTGCCAGCGCTAGCCACACCTATCTGGTTTGTGAGTATCTCATTATAACTCGAGGCAAATTTGTATCGTTACATTGTTGTGTAATGTTCTGTGCATCTACTGTGGGAATACAGGGTATTTACCGACCACATATAGTAATGCACCTTCGTGTTTGTGTATGTATGTTTCCCCTGCCTACTTCCTAATTTCCGGAGAAAGACATGGGTTATATAAGAGACCTGATGCATCTTATTTGAAGATGCAAATGATCGTCTTATTCTATACCTGCGTATTTCTCTGTGGGCTGGCGATTGGGTGCCTGATAGGCGGGTCAGGGGATCTAACTGTTGTCCAGCGCTGAGTAATTCCCCTTGGTTTGTTGTACAATTCTGCCAGCGCTAGCCTCACCTATCTGGTTTGTGAGTATCTCAGTATAACTCGAGGCAAATTTGTATCGTTACATTGTTGTGTAATGTTCTGTGCATCTACTGTGGGAATACAGGGTATTTACCCGACCACATATAGTAATGCACCTTCGTGTTTGTGTATGTATGTTTCTCCTGCCTACTTCCTAAGTTCCGGAGAAAGACATGGGTTATATAAGAGACCTGATGCATCTTATTTGAAGATGCAAATGATCGTCTTATTCTATACCTGCGTATTTCTCTGTGGGCTGGCGATTGGGTGCCTGATAGGCGGGGGCAGGGGATCTAACTGTTGTCCAGCGCTGAGTAATTCCCCTTGGTTTGTTGTACAATTCTGCCATCGCTAGCCTCACCTATCTGGTTTGTGAGTATCTCAGTATAACTCGAGGCAAATTTGTATCGTTACATTGTTGTGTAATGTTCTGTGCATCTACTGTGGGAATACAGGGTATTTACCCGACCACATATAGTAATGCACCTTCGTGTTTGTGTATGTATGTTTCCCCTGCCTACTTCCTAAGTTCCGGAGAAAGACATGGGTTATATAAGAGACCTGATGCATCTTATTTGAAGATGCAAATGATCGTCTTATTCTATACCTGCGTATTTCTCTGTGGGCTGGCGATTGGGTGCCTGATAGGCGGGGGCAGGGGATCTAACTGTTGTCCAGCGCTGAGTAATTCCCCTTGGTTTGTTGTACAATTCTGCCAGCGCTAGCCTCACCTATCTGGTTTGTGAGTATCTCAGTATAACTCGAGGCAAATTTGTATCGTTACATTGTTGTGTAATGTTCTGTGCATCTACTGTGGGAATACAGGGTATTTACCCGACCACATATAGTAATGCACCTTCGTGTTTGTGTATGTATGTTTCCCCTGCCTACTTCCTAAGTTCCGGAGAAAGACATGGGTTATATAAGAGACCTGATGCATCTTATTTGAAGATGCAAATGATCGTCTTATTCTATACCTGCGTATTTCTCTGTGGGCTAGCGATTGGGTGCCTGATAGGCGGGGGCAGGAGATCTAACTGTTGTCCAGCGCTGAGTAATTCCCCTTGGTTTGTTGAACAAGACGATCATCTACATCCCAAGGATGTTTTGCTCTTCTGTGTAGGACACAGTGACATTGGCATATTCGAGAAAGAAAAAAAAACAAGATGTCCTGGCCATTGAGAGTTGGCCGCTGCTCATTAACAGACTTCAACACTTTCGGAAAAAAATAATTTCTTACATGATATGTTGCATTGACTGCGCGTTCCATTGTAAAATATGAACATGGTCATCTAAGTATTTAAATTTAGAGAAACTGTTGCCGTCAATTCTGAAAATCTGGTCAAAGTGCCCCTATTTTCTTCTCATCAGAGGCCAGCTACTCCTGATTCGACTGTTTGCTGGGGATACCGTTACAGGACAAGCAAGTATCATCTTCAGTGATGACATCACACGGTCGTTAGAGGCCATTTATGCTAAACGTATTATGTAGTTAATCTAAGCGATCAACTTTCTGTTGCACGTTAGCCTCTGTCAAGAAATGGGGTTTCTTTATTGTAGGTAGTGTTTGGAGGCCAAGGTCATTGCGCACTATCATTTAAACTGTTCCGAGAGAAAGACCGAAAGTTTAAGATATTTCTCAAAATAAAATGATTGCGTATTTTCCTGTCAATGTGTAAATAAAGAGCAGACATTGCTGGTTCCCCGGCTGAAATTATACTGTCAGTCCAGTACTTGTATCAAATTCCTCTCTTTCATAGTTAAATTGTACAATCCCCTTGCAGTCGGTGTCAGACAAAACACAAGTACCATATCAAACGGCATTCAAATTTGTTTGTATTTTGACAGGACTGTCTCAAAGTTTCACTCATTTAAAAACGTATTATCTTGCAGAGTCCACTGTTTTCAAGCACAGCTGTTTATATCATGTTTTCAGTGACGTCACACAGTGGTATGGCTGACGATACCAGCCCGATATTGTTCATGAATAAAGGACAAGGGCTAAAATGTATTTTGATGCTAATTTCTTTATGTGATTGTAGTAGTACAAATGGCGGCCCAACTATCATTACTTTCTGATCAAACATCGTATGTTGCGTTTTCTTTAATCCGTCCGTCCGTCCGTCCGTCCATCCATTCATCCATCCAACCGTCCGTCCGTCCGTCCATGCATCCATGCATCCATCCATACCTCGTATGTTGTTTTTTTTACTCCATCCATCCATCCATCCATCCATCCATACATCCATACATCCATCAATATTATTTGGCAATTACCATGATACTATAGAACCTTTCAAGACCATTTTTACATAGATAGCATCCCACACTATATTTCCTAGTCTTACCGCGCTAAGCTTTTTGAGATATAAGTTATTGGTAGCAGAGGTTTGCTACACGGACCTGTGTAGGCCTGAGGGAGGTCAAAGGAACCATTGTAACCCCAAGGCCGAAGGCCTGAGAGGTGCAATGGTTCCTTTGACCTCCCGAAGGCCTACAAGGGTCCGTGCAGCAAGCCTCTGCTACCAATAGCGTATTTGTTTTCATTCCACCACTATTTTCGTAAACGAAATCAAGGAGAAATCTTCCGACCTGGATCACGCCAGACATGACTGACCTCATAGGATACATTTAGACATACTAGACATATGACGTAATATAAAATATTTCATGACGTCGCCATCTCCAGTAGTGTGCTTGTTGTTTCGAACAACACTAAGTAACTTTTTACTTTAGAACATTTTGGTGATCTTTTATAAAACAAAACTCCCACCCAAGACGCGTCACAAAGAGGGCTACAAGAAGTCCGCCATTTGTCGCACAAGCGTTTTAATACCTCGGTCATTTGGTACAGTTTGCGCTAAAGGGATTGGTCGTGTGACGTAGGGATGAAAACAAAGAGTCTTGCATCAGTGTTTAGGTCATACTGAGAATCTCACTCGAGTGGTTTTAAAACCTTATCCTACAAGCAAAAGCGAGTAGGATAAGGTTTCAAGACTACCAGAGTGTTGACCAGATTTCCTACAAGACAAATATTGTGCACACGTGTCCGTTCACACGCCAGGGCTGTATCACACGTGTGTGACACAGATTTTCCGCTCAAAGGCAGCAAAGAAGGAGGTGTGTCAGAAATCCTGTTATACCGCTCCAGTTTGGGGAGATTTGGTCTATGTTCAAGTCAAACCAGATGCTTTTCACTCACTGTACAAACATTTTACTTTAAACATTTTCCGATTTTCAAACACTCGGTGTTACGGACTATTCTACGCTTGTCAAGAAGGTTTACTTTTACATCGTTGCCCGTGAAATGTTGGAAACAAGAGCCGAAGCGCGCAAACTTTAGCACTAGATGTCCAAATGTCACCGTTCGTGGACTGCACTCTGTGGACATTTTTTGTTCTGGTGACGCAGTTTACTTGGCAAAACCTACATTCATAAAATTAATGTCATGGACTTCCCACATAACTTCACTCTGCATCTCATACCATTCAGATGACGCTTCGTTTTGTGTCCCAAACTTTGACGTCACACATGTATCCATTTGTTGTGCGAATTGCCACGGTCCAGGGCTGGTGGCACAGCAAGGTTCCGTGTAGGTTCCATGGAGAATGTTGGTGAAATTCAGAAATAACTCCGCATTTTGCTGACTGTGACCGAGTCATCCAAGAGATGTTAAACTATTTGGTGAGAGTATTTGTTTTCATAAAATCTGTATAAATATGATGCAGTGAATGAAAGAAGTGAGATGTAGCACAGTGCTTGTATAGTTGGAAGTGAAATCAAAGACTAGATATTGTAAGCTACAATCAGACAAATGCAATGGTCATTTCTTTACACCATAACCTGGTTCTAACTGTTATTAGTGCTGCTCGGAATAACTGTAACGTTTTCATGTTAATTTAGCTGTTAAGCTACGGTTCCATGAGCACGAATCCGACACGAACACGATCCGAACCAGATGCGGTGATGCAATTTTCCTTAAAAAATTGCGTCATTTTCGTTCGAAGCTGAATTTGAATTTGAATTGAATGGAAACACACAAACATGAAAAGGACTTACACAAACTTTTCTGTTTTAGACCCGCTTCGGATTCGGATCGAGTTCGTATTGGATTCGTATCTTTGGGACGCTCACCTTAGTCTAGATGCGTCCTTGCAACCGCAGTTAGACTATGTTGATGCTAAGTTCAGATTTTAGCTGCCAGAGTCTGACGGCTAAAGGGGTAACTGCATGTTGTGCAACCCGGCGGCACCAGGTTCGTCGTCTGCTTACAGACATTGAATGAAACGTTTGGGACATAACGGTTGACCATTATTGCTGATGTTGTGAAAGGTTCTATAAAACATAGAAGTGGAGATTTGGTACACTATCATTTCTACACATACCTCAACGCTCCATTCTCAAACTGTTTGACTCAGTCGACGAGAGCTTTGCTCTCGATGACAATGAATAAAACAGTTTGAGAATGGGCGGGGTCGCTCGGTTTGTCTCAGTCCACCTATATGTAATGTTGGTTGTTTTGTTGGGGTTTTTTTGTTTTTTTTAATCCAGCCAAGCTGCCCTACTCGAGTTACCAAGAACAACAGCGTGCGGAGATCGGGGTACTAAAGGACCGGTTTTCTACGTTAGCGCACGTGCTGCTGGGTGACCTCAATACGGGGCCGGAAAGGTCAGTTGTATTATATATCCGTCGTGCATGCAGCAACCGGCACTTTACAGTACCAGTGACTGAGCGCACAAGGACGTTAACCCCATCACTGACAGTGGTCGTAGACTGTGTTTCTCAGTCGTTAATTTAATCAACGGTAAAGAGGCCCAGACGTCCAATGAACACGGACCTGTAACGAATTTCCTTCACATCACACATGTGATGAATTCCTAATATTGTTAGTTGCTAGGTCAGAAGGTGAATCGCTGGGGCCATTGTATGACTGAGCTTTGTGCTATTGTGGAGTACCTTGCTTAGAGGCTGGCGCTGGACTAAGCTCACCCATGCAACTGACCCCAGCCTCCTAAGTAGATCGATCCACCGCAGAAAATGTCATGCGATCGGTGTAAAGATGCTTTTATCATAACACGTGCAAAGAGAACACATGTTTGAGGAATGTTGTTCCGCCGAGAAATCTTTCACGTTTCATGTGGACAAAATATTCTTATTAAAGTGAACGTTTGAAGCACGTGTATTTTACAGAACAGGAAGCGGTGAGGCGAATCTGACTGGTAAACTCCCTGCCAACTATGATCTGATAATGTCTTCTGTAGGGTACACGGACCCTTACGCGGAAAATGACGGTCAGTCAGCGTTTAGAATATAATAGAATCGTTAGTTATTTGGGTTTAACGCCGAGCAGGCGACTAAGAATAGAATAGAATGGAACAGAATAGAATAGAATACAGTAGAATATAATGGAATAGAACAGACAAAAAAGAATACAACAGAATAACTAGAATGGAACAGAATAAAATAGAAAACTTCTCTCTCTTTCTCCCTCAGTGGTTCAAGACGCGAAATCCGCATCCACCGGCAATCAAGGGGTTAAGAATGTATACCTCATAGCGTAGGCGTAGATTTATGGATTTGTGAAAGGTGAGCCCCTACACCAAACACCCCCCTCCCCCCCTCCCCCCCCCCCCCACCCGCCATACACACACCCCACCCCCACCCCCCACTTTCACTCATTCTTCCCACAAACCCCTCCCCCCTACCCCCCCCCCCCCCTGCACACCCCTCTGTGCTCTTCTCCTCCGACTCGCCCCCATTAAGACAGTCTTTCTGCGTGTAGTTTCTTCTGCCTCCCTTTACATAATTCCTTTTTTTTCTCAGCATTTTTCACTTTTTGTATGGGAATGCAGGTCGGTGCACGTACTGCAGTAACTATAACGTGGTGCTCGTGCAAAGTGGCGCCAACTACAGCAACCTGTTGATTGACCACATTCTGCCCAAAGGCCTGGACAGCGACGCCAGCAGTGCCCAGGTGAACTGAGCATTCACTGACTTTTTTAAAAGTTGCATTATTGTCCTATTACAGATTAGGAGACAGATTTCTGTTCAAGGGTGGTGCCAGAATAGCTTGGCGCCTCAGGCGCCAAGCTATTCTGGCACCACCCTTGAATTATTATAGTCAATTTATTTCAAGCAGTAATTTATCTGGGTGAAAAGGGTTAACACATTCGAGACGCGCTGCATTCGGATACGCTGCTTCATGCTGCTTCATGCTGCGTATCCGGATTGCAGGATGAGTCTAGAATGAATTAATCCTCATGTGCATGCAGCCACCTGTACCGTTTTCAATCATTACGGCCCTCAGAGACTTCTCATGTCCTCGACTTTACCTTAAGCAGCAATCGCTACCTAGGAGGACAGTTCTTCCGTTTTATGGCGAAAGAGGGTATATCATTTTTTTTAGAAAAGGGAGATTTTCGTTGTTGTAAAATGAAAATCTGGGTTTTCTCAAAAATGTCTCTCTCTTGGCTTGACTTCGCGAACGAAGATTTTATAGGAGTTGCCCATGACGTCTGCAGGCTTGTTCGTGGCTGCGGAGGCCAATCCGAGACAGGCAGGTTCGACCGCAGTGGCTGCAGGGGAAGGTATGGCCAGGGTTCTGAGCTGCGGCATCTCTTTTTTTTCTCCTGAGCCGCTTGTCCTTAAGGCTAGCTCTGTGAGAGTCCTCAAAGGAGACAGCTGCCTTGTAAATGGTGGAGCGCCAGGTGTCACGGTCCGCAGCAAGCGAAGACCACTGGTGGTGGTCGATTTGGCAGGCACTGAGTGACTTCTTGAGACAGTCTTTGTATCTCTTCTTTGGTGCCCCTCTGTCACGGTGTCCAGTAGCAAGCTCGCCGAACAGGGTGATCTTTGGTAGGCGATGATCCTCCATCCTGGAGACATGCCCCGCCCAGCGGAGCTGTGTCCGCAGCAGCAAAGCCTCGATGCTCACAGTTTCAGCCTGTTCAAGGACCTCGACGTTGGTGACATAGTCACTCCAGTGAATGCCCAGGATGGTACGCAGGCAGCGCTGGTGGAAGCGTTCGAGGAGTCGTAGTTGGCTGCGGTAGAGGGCCCAGGACTCGGAACCATACAGCAGGGTGGTGAGGACCACAGCTCTGTACACGCTGATCTTGGTGCCTGTTTTCAGCTGTTGATTGTGCCACACCCGCTTGAAAAGTCGCCCGAAAGCGCTGTTCGCTTTTGCCAGCCTGCTGTCCAGCTCCTTGTCCAGCTTGGCGTCCGACGTGATAATGCAGCCAAGGTAAGTAAACTGGTGCACTGACTTTAGTTCAGACTCGCCAATGGTGATGTGAGGAGGGCGATACACTGTCTTGGGTGCCGGCTGATGGAGGACCTCTGTCTTTTTCAGACTGACCTCGAGTCCAAAGAGCTGGGCAGCATCTGCGAAGCAAGACGTGATGCGCTGCAGGGCTCTCTCTGTGTGTGCAACGAGGGCAGCATCATCAGCAAAAAGCAGCTCACGAATCAGTTGGTCTAGGGTTTTCGTGTGGGCCTGCAGTCGTCTGAGGTTGAACAGGCTGCCATCGAGACGATACCTGATGTACACTGCATCGTCATCATCGAGGTCCACTGTGGCCTGCTTCAACATCATGCTAAAAAAGATGGTGAAGAGGGTCGGTGCCAGCACGCAGCCCTGCTTTACGCCGTTGAGAATAGGGAATGGTTCCGAGAGGTCATTGTTGAGTCTGACCTGGCCTTGCTGGTCCTCGTGTAGCTGGACAATCATGTTGAGGAACTTTGGGGTGACAGCCAAGTCGCTCCAGGATCTGCCACATGCCTTGCCTGCTCACAGTGTCGAACGCTTTTGTTAGGTCGACAAATGTTACGTACAGACCTTTGTTCTGCTCGCGGCACTTCTCCTGTAGCTGTCTCAGCACAAAGACCATATCGGTGGTGCTCCTGTTTGCTCTGAAGCCACACTGGCCCTCTGGGAGTTGGTCTTCAGCGATGGCAGGTACCAGCCGATTCAGGAGCAGCCTTGCAAGGATTTTCCCAGCAATGGACAGCAGGGTAATTCCCCGATAGTTGGAACAGTCAGACTTCTCGCCTTTGTTCTTGTACAGGGTGATAACGACTGCATCACGGAGATCTTTTGGTAGTGTTCCTTCCTCCCAGCAGCAGAGAAAGAGGTCATGGAGCTTGTTGTGCAGTGCTGTGCCTCCATGTTTCCAGATCTCTGGTGGTATTCCATCGATGCCTGCTGCTTTGCCACTCTTGAGCTGGTGGATGGCTGTGAGGGTCTCTTCAGCGGTGGGCGGTTCGTCCAACTCAACCTTTACTGGGAGGTGTGGGATTTGTAGGACGACTGCTTCTTGAACAGTGCGCTCAGCGCTGAAGAGGCTCTCAAAAATGTATATACTGGCTTTTGACATATAACAACGGAAGTCGCGATTTTCAAGAATATTCATGGGATAAAGTTCTCAATGAGCTTTGCAATCACATGTTGACAAAATTTGCAAAGCCGTGTCTAAAAAAACTATTTCTTCTGACACGCTTAAAACGCATTATAGATCTTCCAACTAGAAAACTGTTTTACAATGCCAAGATCAAGCCTCATTTTGACTATTCCTCCCCTATATGAGATGGCTGCTGCGAAAATCACTTCAAAAGACTGAACTCGCTCCACCGCCGCGCTCCCCCATACTATTTATAAACGATCCAGACCTAAAAGGTGACTGCCAAGCGTGTAAAATGCAAAGAAGTACCCAACGGAGAAAGAAACACGCTTAGAAAAGACGGGTACAACACAATTTATTAATATTTCGGGTAAATACCCTTTGTCAAAATAGACAAACAAACAGAGATTAGCCGCTACTTATCTTTATTGGCAGAAGGAATGTGGCAACTGAAGGAGGTGACGTAAAATAAAAGAAAAGGAAGAACAAAAGTGCGGAAAAAGTAAAAATGACGTTAACGAAAAAATCATAAAAGAGAGACTCGGAGAGAACTGAACACGAGAGACAAGAGTGTGTGTAAGCGCGCGCAGGAGCGAGCAAAAGTAAATGCGTGTGTGTGAGGCCAGAGAGAGAGAGAGAGAGAGAGAGAGAGAGAGAGAGAGAGAGAGAGAGAGAACGAACGGGGAGTACCCTTGGGCACGAAGTAGGCTGAGTGTCTAATACACAAAGCCTGCTAAACACCAGCCCGAAGGCAAACTTTATATCACCTTCAAGTTGAGGACTACCTCGGGGAAAAACGGGAGGACCCCGGGAAAAAAGCCAGCATTTAGCACGGTACACGTCATAATAAGTACAAGTAATAAGTCATTGAAACAAAGCAAATAATCAAATTCAGTAAGAGAATATTGGTATAAGTGGAGAGTAGGTAGTTGTGAAACCGTCTTCAAGGGTAACTCAAAAAAAAAAAAAAAAACGGGGGGGGGGGGGGGGGGGGAGAGAGAGAGAGAGAGAGAGAGAGAGAGAGAGAGAGAGAGACGGGGGCGGGGGGGGGGTGGGGGGTGGGAGAGAGGAGGAGCAAGTGAAAGAAGGGTAAGGGGAAAAGCGTAAAGAGAGAAAGAGGGGGAGAGAGAAGTGTTAAGGGGGGTAGGGGGTGGTAGGGGGGGGGGAGAGAGAGAGAAAGAGAAAGGGATAGAGAGAGAGAGAAGGAAAAAGAGAAGAAAAAGGGGAAATGGGGGGGGGGGGGAGACAACCAGCCAGAGTCACGAGCCCCACCCAACAGGCACCCACCAGCCCACAGAAAAACACACAGGCACGCAACAAGACGACCACAAACATCCCCAAGGGATGCACACGAATCGCCCCGCCCCACAACCGCGCATCACTCGCGGGCCGGCGACCGGGCGCCCGACAGGGAAGGGTAAGGGATCCAACTGATCGTTCGGCCAGCGCTGAGAAAGTCCCCAAGGGACGTATACATATCAACCAACGCCAGCCTCACCTATCTCGTTAGTGAATAGTCAAACAGAAGCGACACAGTAATGTAAAGGTACAGTTAGCAGATAAAAATGACACAAGCAAGGTAAAAAAAATGTTAATCTTTCATATTCATCCCGAGTGGCGCCTCAGTGCCCAGTTTACTAATCAGAAAATTTTCTCGGTCTTTCCTGGCCCAGACATTACTTGCTTGCATAAGCCAGAGGCCTTTAACCCGAATGTCCGAGACGGAGTGGTCGGCCTGGTTGAAATGTCGCCCGACCGGTGTGAAGATGTTCTTTGAAACGGTCGTTGATGGTTCTTTCCGTCTCTCCAACATAGAGTTGGCCGCATTTCACACAGGAGATGACATAACTCACGTTGGTGGTTTGACACGTGAAGTATCTGTCTATGTAGAATTTGTAACGTGGACCATTCACCACGGTGGAAGGGCAAATAAAAGGACACGTCTTGCAATTAGGAACATTGCACAGTGTAGAGCCGGAGGGTCTGGTGGTATGACGAGGCTTGAGAGTAGAGCGAACAAGCATGTCCCGTAAATTAATATCCCTCTTGAAAGCTACCAACGGAGGTTCAGAAAAGATAGCAGTGGACTCTTTACTGGATGACAAAAGACCCCAGTTAGAAAGAAGTATTTTACGAACCGGATTGGTGTGGGGATGGTAGAATACCTGGACATCAGCTTCCAACCCTTTGCCCAGTCTCTACCTACCTACATTAAAGACACCAACCATGCTCTAGAGATCATAGACCAAGTCAACCAGAAACAACTTTTCAAACCTGAACTGTTGTTTTCCCTTGATGTTACTTCACTATATACTGTCATACCGCACAATGACGGCCTCAATGCACTTGCATATTCCTCAACCAAAGAAGTCATCTCCTACTCATACACTTCTATGTCTGGCTGAATAGGTTCTCTCTCTTAACAGTTTCAACTTAAATTGTGACCCAGCTATGCTTGCCTCTTCATGGGTTTCCTTGAGCAACAAATACTTCAGAAATACACCGGGCCTGTCCCTGAGATGTATAAACGCTACACACATGACCTATGATCTCTATGGTCTATGATCTCTAGAGCATGGTTGGTGTCTTTAATTTCAATTCCTTCAGTTGCCACATTTCTTCTGCAAATGAAGATAAGTAATAATAATAATAATGCATAGCATTTATATGGCGCATTTCTCATATTTATAATATAACTCAATGCGCAGAATGTAGCCGCGAACTGAACCCAACAAGCACGCTCACGTGAATCACATGCATTCACTCACACACTGTACGTAAACACAGAACATTCACGTGGTGCTAAGGGCAAGCTCAAGCGAGCTACGCGGTATTTGGAAATCGTTTTGTATTTGAAATTTTATTAAGTTGGCTGAAACTGATACCAAAGTGGAGGGGGAGGAAGAGCCGGAGTACCCGGAGAAAGAACCCCCGACGGTCCGCCCGAATTAACGGTGACACTTTCTAGAGGAGAAAAATCCGACGCCGGAACCCGGAATCGAACCTCGCACCTTTAGCATTGGTGGCAGGCGCCTTAACCACTGCGCCACGGACGTAGCTGCTAATCTCTCTGTTTGTTTGTCTATTTTGACAAAGGGTATTTACCCGAAATATTAATAAATTGTGTTGTACCCGTCTTTTCTAAGCGTGTTTCTTTCTCCGTTGGGTACTTCTTTGCATACTATTTATAGTCGTGGGAACACTAAGCCGGATCTAGTCAGTCATCGCCGCGCAGCAAAGCTAATACTACCATGTTCAGATTTGACCATGGACAAAAGCTTGTCCAACTAAATATGTTGCCATTGCAAAAGCAGCTCTTTGTCAAAAAAGCGATGCTGATGCACAAAATCGTCGATGGCAAAGCTCCACAGTATTTACTTTCAATGTTCCGAAATTCGCATACGCGCTACATAAACCAGAGGAACAATCTTGTCGTGACTCGCCCTAGAATTGATCTATTTAAGACTAGCTTTTCTTTTTCGGGTGCATCCTTATGGAACTCATTACCAACAAAAGTCAAATCTCTTAAATCTCATAAGGCATTTAGAAATGCTCTCTACAAATTATTCTTCAGACCTTGACCTAGTTCATTTTACTCATTTAACTGTCAGTTATACTCATTTAACTGTCAGTTGTTGTGGCCTACAGCTGCTGATGTTACAATGTAAACAGCCTTGCGCGAGCACACACACGCATGCGCGTGCGTGCGTGTCTGTGTATGTGTATATAACCCAAATATATACATGTGTTTGTGTGTGTGTGTGTGTGTGTGTGTGTGTGTGTGTGTGTGTGTGTGTGTGTGTGTGTGTGTGTGTGTGTGTGTGTGTGTGTCTTCTTCTTCGCGTTAAATACGTTGTTTCGCACGTTGTTGTCTTGATTATGTAGAGTAGTTATAGCAAGAACAGGTTTGTAGTGATGGGCCTGCGTCTAAAACCTCTTTCCTTGGAAAATAAGGTCAATCAATCAATCAATCAATTAATCAATCAGTCGCTTTCCATGTGTGACTTTCACTCGGTAGTCTGACGTTATTTTCAGTTTTGCGTCACTTCCGGCCACGAAACCAAGAGGGATGTCTCATTTTAAAACAATAACAGAAGAAAATTGCAAGAATGACGTCCCCGCCAAAGATGTGTAGTTGGCGGCGAGGCAAACAATTAGGTCAAAGTCTCAGGAGGCCTCGTTTTCACTCGCTCCTACGCACTACAGCAAAAGATGGATCCACCATGATAATTCAAGAGTAGTGCCATATTAGCTAAGCTAATATGGCACTACTCTTGAATTATCATGGTCAATCCAACTTCTGCAACTGGTATATGGTCGTTAAGTGACACCTTCAACATTTTGGGAAACGTGGCTTTGGGTTGAATCTGTTAGGTATAGCCAATAACCAAGGGAAAAGCCCATATTCGTTAAACAGTAATATTAATTCAACCGGTATTACAACAATTCAGTGCATAACTGGTTTTATTTTCAGAGGCTGTTTGATAACCCTGCGTACGGAGCCCTGTCCGACCATTACGGAATCCGCGTGGATGTGTGCCGCCGCGCTGTTTGAAAAGATTGATCGGCAATACCCCTTTCTCCGCAATGAGAATCGGCGTGTAATCAGACCACTTGCGGGATATTGCTAATGTAAGGTGCGTATCACTAACACCAAGCACTACAAGATTCACTACTGGATTTCATTGCCATCGCGAGTCACTACTGGTAGATATCACTCAGCCCTTATTTTATCTATCTTCTGTCACATTCAGCTCCATAATGAGTTTCATAATGTCACAGTTTCAAAGCGCTAGGCGTCCTATTAGTGGTTGCGTGCGCTAGGCGACCATTAATAGTGAGTTATCGTTTATGACGAACGACAGCGAAATCACGGCTGACAGACACCATTCCAAACATCTCCAAGAGGCTTAGATCCTCATGAGCCCGGAGGGCTCATGAGGATCTATGCCTCTTGGAGATGTTTGGAGTGTTGTTTGGAGTGTTGTCTATGCTTATGGTATAAGCTGGCTATCAGCCTCGATTTCGCTCTCGTTCGTTGTTGTTAGTCGTTCGCTTTAAACGAAACCTCGCCAATGACAGCGTTGCCAGCTGCTGGAGTTTATTAGTTAGACTCAGAATAAAGAGCTGGATGAGGTTGACACTACCAGTTCAGGTTCAAAATTAGTTGATTAGTTACTGTGTTGCTTGTTTCCTCACTTGCTTGATTAATTAGTATGGTTTTACGCTGAGCAGACGACTTCAGATCAGCCAGCTACTGATGATCGATTGATTATGATAGTTCAAGGATAGAACAAGATTAGCTTTGCGCGAACAGTTTTAGGTCAAATGTTGGATGTGCCCTGTTATGTTTGCTTGAGGAAGATAGACCATGATAGTTCCAGGTTATTGCCAGATTAGCTTGACGCCTTTAGGCGTCAAGCTAATCTGGCACTAACCTTGAAATGTCAATGGCCGACCCATTTTCCACAGCGTGTTCACACTGCACAGGCATCACAATAAACTGGCACTCTCGTTGAACTATCGATCTGTGTTTAGAACTATTTGTTTATGTAATAATCAAACGTGAGATATATTTATAGTCATACAAATATGTATCCGATCATTGTGGAAATAAAGTGGTCTGCCTCGTGATAAGAGTTACTAACACTGGCCTTGCGTGTTGAATAATTTCAGAGCGCATTATAGTGATGTCAGTGTATACCTGTCTTTCGAAACACAACAAGAGAGAGAGAGGACAACGATCAGATCGGAACACACACACACACACACACACACACACACACACCGCGCGTGCGCGCGCGAACAGAAGCACACACACATGCACGCACGCACACGCGAACGCACGCAATCAATCAATCGACAAACCCAACAGTCAACCAACCATCCAACCAGTCTGTCCCCTCAGTCATTCAACCAATCAATCGGTCGGTCGGTAGGTGGGTGTGGTCGGTCGGGGTCGGGTCGGGTCGGTCGGTCGGCCGGCCAGTCAATCAACCAATCAATCAATTAATCAATCAATCAACCAATGGAAATGGTTTGGTGTTTATTTCATTTTATTTATGCCTCTTTACCCCTTAACTGTTATTAACAACGATGATCATCACAATGAAAGAGACATATATCCGCGTATGTCGCCGCAGATGCGGGGACTCATGAGGATCTATGTTTCTTAACATCTCCAGTCACACCGGCATTCCTCACGCAGGACGGCAATCCTTTTTTTGGTCGTCAACGATTATTTCTGAAGTATGTTTCATGGTTGTTGGTCGTGAAGGGGTTAAGTGCTGTAAGGTGCCAAATTCTATACGTCAGCACACAAGTTATCTCGTCACGCCCGACAAACGTCCACTCGTACCCCATAATGATCAGACAATGGGCCATCAGCCGGGTTATCGAAGATACGCTGTTTGAAAATAAGGGGAAACGATTAGATACAAAAATGAAAGTATGAAATCGTATTATATCGATCGGTCGGTTGTTGCGCAAGGAAGTCTGTTACTCGGTCAGTCAGTCATCCAACCAAACCAAACAATCATCTATCCATCCATCCACCCATCTATCCATCCCAACAACTCAACCACCCACCCATCAATCAATCCATCCATCTGTCCGTCCATCCATCCATCCATCCATCCATCCAACCATCCACCCACTCACCCAACCAGCCATACATCCATCTATCCATCCATCTACCCGCCAGTCAGCAAGCCGGCCATCTCTCCCGCCATTCATTATGACAAAGAATTTTTTTTTAAAATTGCAGATAAATCTCACGATCAGACTGCCAATCGTGCCATGACTCGCATTTAAACAAACCGTCAAAAGAAGTCAAAGACAGGCGCCGGTGCTGTAAACATGTTTACATCCAGAACTTTAACTCATTCGAGATGTGCCGCTTCCGGATACGCGGCATAAGCCGCGTATCTGGAGGCGGCACGTCTCGAATGAGTTAATACCTTTGTCCACTGAGGCGGCGGTACTAAGTACCGACGCGTCCATGCAAAAGGGTATTACAGTTATTCACGCTTTGTTAAAAATTAAATTATTTTATTTAACCTTAGCACTGCTGGCATCACTTTTCAGGCCTTTGGTCAGAATGTGGTCGATCATGTTGTTGCCCGACAGTCCACGCTCCCGTATCACTAGGTTGTTTTCACAGAATGTACACCGACCTGTAGGAACACATCTACAATTGTTCATCCATTCAACGCGCCCTGCATCAATAGCTGCGAAAGTGTCGTATAGCGTTGCCGGCGGCAACGCTATACGACACTTTCGCAGCTATTGATGCGGGGCCCCTTGAATGAGTTAATCAATGCAGCCCTGATACGCTGGAATAGCTTTGACACCACCATAGAACAGTTTATTATTCTGACAAATTTGTTTGTCTCCTGGACGCAACAGCTAAAAATCAGTAAATAGTTCTGTCAACACTTTAAATTGCAGTTCGAGAGACAACGCGATCGTGATAGCCTAATAAGGTATAAGGGTAGTGCCAAAGTTTTTAGCTATAGCGCTCAGTCTATTACAGATGGAGGAGGGTGGGTGGGAGTTACTGCCATTTTTTTAAACTCGCAATTCTATTTTGTTACTGAAAGTTTAACTTGACCTACTTTCAGCTCAGGTGCAATGATATTTTTCGTGATGACGACTGGCGCTCTGGCGTATTGTATTGCGCAATTGCATCGTCATTTATTACAAACAGTTGTCTGGCACTGGAAAACTGGTACTCTCTCTCTCTCTCTCTCTCTCTCTCTCTCTCTCTCTCTCTCTCTCTCTCTCTCTCTCTCTCTCTCTCTCTCTCTCTCTCTCTCTCTCTCTCTCTCTCTCTCTTTCTCTCTCGTAGGAAAAGGTTAAAAAAAAAAATACTCGCGTGAGCACAGCCCAAGTTCACCTCTATTCAAATGAGCTGCTTAGCACCACAAGTACACTTCTATTCAAGGAGATGCCTAATACCTCGCTGGAATGGAAGTGTGCTTGTTATGTACTCTCCGAGTGTGTCTATCTGGGGAATGTTCCCGTCAAACGGTACGGGTTTATAATTCTAGACGCAATTTCCCAAGACGCTTACCGTCACTCTCTAGGTAAGGATTCGTATATCCTACAGAACTCATCAGAAGCTCATAGTTCTTTGCAGCTTCGCCTGCCAGGTTCAAATCCCCGGATCCATTTCTGCAATACAATAGAGAGAAAATAGATTACAAAATAGACGATTTCCAGAACAGCATATATGATAGTTTCAGGTTAGTGCCATATTAGCTAACATGGCACTAACATGGAACTGTTAATGGCCGACCCATCTTCCACAACCTGTTCACAGTGCACAGCCGTCCAAAAAATCCGTCGATGTAGACCCGTGGTTAGATCTATTTGTTTCTGTAATCAGAAGTGAGCCAAAATTGCATACTGCATGCTTGTCCGGGATTTTATTTTTTTTTATTGTATCCATTGTTTTCCAAACACGTGCAATTTTTACTCACTTCTGATGAACAACATCTATTTTCAGCGTTTTGTCAGCCTACACACACACACACACACACACACACACACACACACACACACACACACACACACACACACAACACACACACACACACACACACACACACAACAACAACAACAATAACAACAACAATTAAGAAAAGCAAAATGTAACGTGTCTTTTCGGCTCATCATTCATACATCGTGCTAACGGTAAAAGTTAAAAAGCAAAACCTACAATCATAAAAATACCGCCTAGATATAAACACTGAAAATATAAAAGGAAGACGAAACAATAGTACGTGTCATTTAATGGTACCATAAAGTTTGTTTTCAGTTTACGTCATTTTCGCTCGGCGATGTACCTGTGAAAAAATCTTTAACCCATCAGACTACATCCTGAGGCTGATTTTCAGTTTTCTTAAATTGCTTATTGTCCTGTGAAGACTACACTACAGATTACAAGATAGATAAACCATTGTAGTTCAAAGGTGGCGTCTCATGCGCCAAGCTATTCTGACACCACCCTTGAACTATCCGTCATAGTCAAATTTATGTCAAGCAATGGTGTGTCAGGGTGAAAAGGGTTAAACTGTACATATCTATTATTGCAGAAGGCCGAGATTTACCTTCTTGTGCTAGGAGGCTAATCACTGACCTTGCTGGTCCAGTATTGAAGTCACCAATCAGAACGTGCGCTGACCCAGAAAACCGGGCCTTTATTATCCCAATCTCCCCACGCTGCTGTTCTTCGTAACTCGAGTACGGCATCTTGACTGAAACGAGATAGTACGCACAAACCAGATAGGTGAGGCTAGCGCTGGCAGAACTGTACACAAACCAAGGGGAATTACTCAGCGCTGGATAGACAAACAATTAGATCCCCTGCCCCCGCCTATCAGGCGCCCAATCGCCAGCCCACAGAGAAATACGCAGGTATAGAACAAGACGATCATCTACATCCTCTACATGTAGATGATCGTCTTGTTCTATACCTGCGTATTTCTCTGTGGGCTGGCGAGTGGGTGCCTGATAGGAGGGGGCAGGGGATCTAACTGTTTGTCTGTCCAGCGCTTAGTGATTCCCCTTGGTTTGTGTACGAGATAGTACGCTATTCATGCATACGGCAACTGAGGTAGGTTTCCTACTGTGATTAGTGCCATACTGTTTGCGGGAGTACTTCCCATATAGACCACTCGGTGAGTACGCCCGACAGTTCTATTCAAATGAGATGCTTAGCATCTCATTTGAATAGAAGTGTGCTTGTGGCGTACTCCCCGAACGGGGATCTGTCTGGTGAGTACTCCCGCGGTTGACCACCACTGATAAAAAAAAGTGAGTTGTAAGGAGGTGGTAACGAGTAGGGGGGATGGGTCGTGTAAGTTGCTAAATTTTCATTGGACCGACAATGCTTTTTTGTGCTGTAATTCGCCAATAAAACGGGTTCTGAAAGCCTCTACTGTCTTAATTAAGAGTGTTCTACCCTGTTTTGGCCGCAAGCCATACTGCGAGTAGGCATACGTATAAATTATGTGGTGTCTTAACTGATTTACTGCCTTTTCCCGAGTCAGAGAAATGTCCCAAGTAACTAAGGAGAAGGAAAGCAGAAAAACCTTTCAGTTTAGCAAACACAAATGTTAAGTTAGTACCTTTATGTAACTCATTGTGATAAGACATTGTAAGGAGTATAATTATTTACTATGTAAAGAGGCACTGTGATCTGCAAACATTTGTTGTCTGTGTTATGTCTCTTGTAACCCCTTTCCTGCCAACGTACGTACATTTCGTTTCTGAAATCTGTTTTCACTGAACAACCAAAGCCACAAAATAAAGTGGTCTCAGCAAGAGGCATAGATCCTCATGAGCCCCCGCAGTCGCGGGGGCTCATGAGGATCTATGCCTCTTGCAGTTAGATCGCGTCCACTTTTTTTCTCGGCAGTGAAGGGGTTAATAGTGTGACCGTGCCATGAACGACATCATAACTGTACGTACCCTCATAGTAAGTGGAGAAAGTAACTGATGACAAGTGGGTACACAGGATGGGAGGCCCGTTCTGCACCTGTGGAGAGACAAGCATACGAAAATACAAGTAGTGAGGCTTGCAAATATCCTAGAAGAGAAGTTCACATCAGCGACAATTATTGAGTTGTTTCTCTAACCCTTTGGCTGTCGCTAGAGCTTTTAGTTGCGGTGATTCCTGCCAGACTCACCCCGGCTAAACGCGCTACCGACACCCAAAGGGCTAAATATAAACATAAACAGCGAACGTGGCTTGCTTTTTTAGTGTGATTTATTTCCCCAATAACAATAATCATGGTAGTTAAGGTCAATCACCTCTACTTTTGTTCGTCCGTGAATAATGTTAGTAACTACGATTCTGTAAATCAGAAGGTCAAACTGTGCACGTGTTTGATGTAAAGAGTTGGTTAAAAGCCAGGACAAACATGCGATATCGCATGTTTGTCCGGGCTTTCAATCCACTTTTTTCGCGTCAAAAACGTGCATTACTTGCATATATTACTTGCATCAAACAACCTATTAAAAGTCCTGACTAACATGCAATATCGCAAGTTTGTCCGGGTTTTTAGTCCACAGGTTGCGTCAAACACGTGCACGTTTTGACCCACTTCTCTTTTCTAAATGAACTCTATTCAGGAAGACTGCAATGAATCATCCGAGCGAGTAGATTCTTCTCTGGCAAAGGCATAGGTCTTATTCAATTCTAACCTGAAACACTGCAATGACCCATCGCAATGATAATTATCGAGTGTACCTTGGCGCCGTTATGTGCCAAGGTGTTCTAGAACCACCCTTAAACAATCATCTCCTGAAATGGCATGGTATTCGACTTCCAGAGGGCATTCAATCCCACATTTGGGAATATTGAACACAGGGCTAAATGTTAGCCCGTTCACTGCCAGAACTCAGTGTATAACACACACGTTTATGAGGCATACCTCTTGCTGATTCGTGTTCACTGGCAATGCATTTAAAGGGTTACTTACCTGGAACTTGATATAACCTCGCTCAAGAAAAATCGTTGTGTTGGGCGGTGTGTAGCTCACATACGATGCTGTCATGGGCCTTCTGCTGGCGACAACAACTCCCTGTAACAGAAATAAGTGCAAATTTAGTTTGACTAACACCTCTGTAAGCTATATATGCTGACATTAACAAGACCACTAGTTTAATAATAAATAAGTAAATAAATAAATAAATAAATAAAAAATAATAAAATAATAAAATATCGTTCTAACTAACTAACTAAATAAATAAATAAACTCTTTACTTACTCATCTGGTATTTGCGTACAGTTTTAATAAGTAAGTTATAAGTGTAACCTTTAAGAATGATAGTTACTCCAGACCATTTAGATTCCCTACCCATAATCGCCAGCTTAAAAACCCACTTCATATAAAGTACAAGACGATCACCCTAATCCCCGTTCATGTGTATGACCGCATATGTGTTTTCGCTGTTTTATGCTGTTTCTCGTTTATGCTCTGTGTGTGTGTGAGAGTGTGTGTGTGTGTGTGTGTGTGTGTGTGTGTGTGTGTGTGTGTGTGTGTGTGTGTGTGTGTGTGTGTGTGTGTGTGTGTGTGTGTGTGTGTGTGTGTGTGTGTGTGTGTGTGTGTGTGATGGTGTGTGTGTGTGTACGTGCGTGAGTGCGTGCGTGCGTGAGTGTGCGTGTTCTCTTGTTCGTCACTACATAGAATAAATAATGCTTCATTTCTTGTGTTCGTCACCATATAGAATAGGGGATCTAACTATTTGTCTGTCCAGCGCTGAGTAATTCCCCTTGGTATGTGTACAATTCTGCCAGCGCTAAACTCACCTATCTGGATTGTGAATATAGAATAAATGATGTTGCATTTCTTTTGTTCGTTACTATACAGTATAAATGATGTTGCATTCCTTTTGTTCGTCATTATATAGAATAAATGATGTTACTTTTTTTGTTCGTCATTATATACAAATAAATTGACATATATATATATATATATATATATATATATATATATATATATATATATATATATATATATATATATATATATATATATATATATATATATATATATATATATATATATATATATATATATATATATATATATATAAATGTTGTTGCATTTCTGAATGAATGATGTTGCATTTCTTTTGTTCGTCGCTAAATAGAATAAATGATGTTGCATTTCTTGTGTTCGTCATTATATAGAATAAATGATGTTACTTTTTTTGATCGTCATTATATACAAATAAATTGACAGCAGATACACATACGGGAGAGTTGAATCTGTTGTTAGACCCCCACCAGGAAAACACACACTGATTCATGACTTCTGTAAAGCTTGAAGAAGACACGGCTATGCAAGCCAGACAGTCGTTGGACATGTCAAATAGGTAGCTCTGGCATTTGGTAGTCATGCACGCAGGTTGGTCCGCAGCGCTCAAACACTTTAAGGCAAAGCAGCTGCAGACAGAAGTTCCAAATTCAAATTCAAATTCAGATTCCAATTCAAAATTAGACTCTGCATCTGAGTTTGAATTTTAGGTTAGATAGGCTAGATACAGACATAAATGGTTCAAATTATGCTCATCCTGCTAAATGTCTGCTGCTTGGACTCTGATTTTGAAAACAACTGCAGTTTGACTCTAGTATTAAAATCATCCTGCAAAATGATTGCTGTTTTGACTTGAAATCAACCATTGCCATCCTGCTAAATGTCTGCTGTTTGGACTTTGGCTTTAAACTCAGCAGTGCTCATCCTGCTAAATATCTGCTATTTGGACTTTCTTTTTGAATCAGCTGCGTTCATCCTGCTAAATATCTGCTATTTACACTTTTTTTAATCAGCTGTGTTCATCCTGCTAAATATCCGCTGTTTGGATTGTGGTTTTGAAATTAGCTGTGGTCATCCTGCTAAATAGCCGCTGTTTTGACTTTGGTTTTGAAATCAGCTGTGTTCATCCTGCTAAATGTCTGCTGTTTGGACAGAGGTTTTGAAATCAAATGTGGACAAGTTCCAGCTCAAATTCAGAGTCAATGGCATTTCTTTCTTCGTTGGTATTCCTTTATTTTCAACTCCCGCTGAGGACTTACCCTGAGAGCTTGAGCATTTTCCATTTGCTGCAAGGGGGTTCATCCGTGTGCTGGAAAAGAAAGCGACACAATCATTCACACGTTAACCTCTTGACTGCTGCTATGGATACCGCTTGGGGGAAAACAAGCGTGGTTACACGTCTTTTCGTCTTAACTCATTCTACCCCAACACCGAAATCCCCCAATTTCGCCGGTGTTCTCTGAAGACTGCATTGCAGTGCAGGACACAGATCGACCATGATAGTTCAAGGGTGATGCCAGAATAGCTTGGCGCCCATAGGCGCCAAGCTATTCTGGAATCACCCATGAACTATCATGGTCGATCCTTATCTTGCTGTGGGGTGTCTGGGGTAGAATGAGTTAAACGGTGTCGTCTGCCCACGTGACTTCTGCCCAGCGGTATCGTCATGCAGTGACAGATGAGGGCCCAATGCAATTTGTTTTAAAATGTGTTGATGCGGGCAACTGAGTTCCTTTTCTTAACCCCTTTACGGCCGAGAAAAAGTGAACACATTCCACCTGCAAGAGACATATATCCTCAACAGCCCCAGCGAATGCGGCGGCTGATGAGGATCTATGCCTCTCGCTGCGACCAATTTGTATCACATATGGTCTGATACATAAAAATCAAAGGTCTGATCCATTCCAAAAGATAATTTTAAAGGTCTGCTACATTTTAAGAAAAAAGCGCTTCGCATGCTCACCCTTCGCCTTCTGTGTCCGGTCAGATCACTGATACCATGGTGGAGGTAGGAATAGTGGTAGGGAAACTTGTCTTTGACAGCCTCCAGCACTCTTCGCACATCCTCCTCGTACCTTAAAATGTGAGTATTAATCCATAGATTTAAATGACAATTATGTACATTTTTGACAATGACACTAATGGCATTTCTTTGCCTAGCATAAATGGCATTTACTTGAAAAGTATAATAGACAGTTATCTGACTAGCATGAATGGCATTTGCACATGTATCTGAATTTTATTTAAGCACTGTGCAAATAGATTTGCTTTATATGTAAAAAAAAAAATTAAAAAACTGGCTGAAGAAAGTGTTTCTTTTAATAAGTTTAAAGAACTTCAGGTCAATTAACAAACTTTTAACAACACACACAAATTAGCAATAGCCTTTGAGCTGACGACGGCCGCAGTGGGCCCGCGCACAGCCGTGCACGTGCCCACTGCGGTCGTCATCGGCCCGAGGACCTTTGTCTGTATTGTAGTACTGAACCTTATACTGAACGCATACGACTGAGAAAAAAAATCAGCAAAAATGTTCCGTCAGCTTCGTTATCCTCACCACAGTTCTTGAAAACACATGAAATCAGCATTGCTGGCCTCAGCAGCTATGATGCCAGGAAGTCTCTCTCTCCTCTCCTTAAAGCGGGGAATGGTAGGGGTCAAGGCCGCGTTGTAGGTCAGCAGTGTGTCCTTCCCATTGGGGCAGTTGGCTCCGGTGACCAGCAATGGCGACCATGCAAGCACCATCCAAACGACGGTAAAGGTGGTCATTCTGAAAACTTCACATTTGAAAGAATGTGTTTTGGTCTGTGATTTTGGAACTTAGGGCACTGGAGCCGTGAGGCCCCCAAATTACAGACCAGCACACATCTAGAAATATATGCTAAACGATGGTATGCTATTTCAATAGGCGTTCAGAAATCAAAAGTAGTTGAAAACTGCAGGTGTTCCGATGCAAAGAGTGGATTGGCCCGTTTTCAGTGCCAGCTGACGCAGTCTATGTTTCTGAAATCTTCCTTAACCCTTTTAGCCACAAGGTCCCATTTCTCAAATTTTGGAGGTGTTGCCTAATGACTATGTACCAGTTGCAGGAGATGGACTGACCATGATAATTCACTTGGTCATGGTCACTCCATCTCCTGCTGTAGGGACTCGGGGTTAAATGGGTTAATTCAATACACACAATCAACACTAGCTCTCCCAGGAACACGCCTGCTCGGCGTTAAATCCAAATAACTAACTAACTCTCTAACATGGAGTACAAGTCGCGGCCCCTGCGGAGGCTCTTGTAGGATCTATATCTCTTGCAGTTGGGTGATGTTCGGCTTTGGATTTTTTTTAAACCAATTATTATTTACGGAAACCTCTATTCCTCCAAACCGTTTTAAAAAAAAAAAAAAAACAACATGCAGATGATAAGCGATATGACTTGAATAAAACAAAAACGATACTCCCCAAAAAAAATGAAACCAAGTGGGTGAAACCAATACATCATGGAAAGGCACTAAATTAAGCACTTCACTGCCGAGAAAAAGACAATGTCATCCAATTGCAAGAGACCGCGGGGGTCTCATGAGAATCTATGCCTCTCACTGAGAACAATAGTGATCCCGAGGCTGAGTTTTGCTAAAATTTGCTTATTGTCCTATGAGAAAGTACACTGCAGATAATCGGATAAATTAACTCTATTAGTTCAAGGGTGGTGCCAAAATAGCTTGGCGCCTCAGGCGCCAAGCTATTCGGGCACCATCCTTGAAACGTCTCAGTAAAATTCATTGCAAACAACAGTGTATCAGGGTGAAAATGATTAAGCGTGTTTCCTTATTTGTTGGTAAGCTGCTTGCGTTTTACATGCTTAACAGTTACCTTCTTGGCGGTGATGAATCTCCACAGCGTCGTCAATGGCCTATGCTTCAACTGCGGCGATGAAATCTATATAAAGCAGGAAAAGTACTCTAGTTGAAGCACCCGCTGCAGACACCTCTGCAATAATTATGTGTATCAATGTCCGTGTAACAGCCGGTTATTTATAGTACGAAAGGTCCCTCGCAAATACTGACAATTATGTTATCGAATTTGCATCTCATTATGGCGTTTATTCGTCGAACTGACATTACTTACTTACGCCTGTCATCCCTACCCGGGTATAGGCCGTCGACGAGAGACCTCCAGCGACTCCTGTCCTGTGCTTCTCCTTCGATTCTACTCCAGGTGGTTCCCAGTCTCTTGATGTCTGCTTGGAGGTCTGAACTGACATTTGCGTCTTATTTTATATTGAAATCAGCTCCCGCGAATCAGAACTCTAGGTGTGGGTGAAACACAGATCCAAATCACTAAATTAAACGAGTGAGTATAAGTGTTCATATACTTCTGTGCTCAAATCAGCCTCACTTTGCGTAGTGTTGTGAGTCTCTGTGAGGTAACTCACTATAACTTATGGCCGTAAGGTCCAAAATCACAGACCAGGACACATGTTTCCACTCTCGCGTGAAGCATTATAGCATTTCTTTATGACTCATATCAGCAAAAAATATCATCAAATGACATTTTAGAAAACAGTAATTATCATAGCCAATCTCCACATAAAAATAAGATAAGTAAGATACACTTTATTACCATAAAAAAATGTATAAACATTAGGAATTTTTGCGGATTAACTGATGTTAAGAGCAACACATCAAACATACATACATCACAATCAAGCAGACTCTAAAATACCAAACCACACATACGTATAGTAATCAGTCAATATGCACACACATCTAAGTAAGTAAAATAAGATAAATCTATTGCATAATAAGCATATTCTGACCCACAAAAAAACGCGCAAAAGTGAGCCGCAACGAAAACAGATTAACTAAATTCGTATGTATTTATTATGCTGTATATCCTGTCTAAGAAATGGTTAAGAGAACCTATAAAGAACTATAAACAACTAAGGTAGGTAATTCTAGCAGGACTTTGAGACGATCTGCTGAATTAAATCATATCACAGCCATTATTACATTATTATTGCCGAGGAAAACGGAGAAAAAGATAAAAACAAGAGCACAGGGACGGCATTGCAGGGAACATTTAAGAGTGCTGTGGTGTTCCACTTTTCGCCACATTAGACAGGGCCAGAACAGCCAAGGGATAAATGCTCTTCTGAAAACGAGTAGTTTTAGGCTTAATGGATCTAAAGCGTGAACCAGATAGTAAGGGCTCGAACAGGCTATGTGCAGGATGATGGAGCTCGCTCTCTTGATGGTGCGTGCGTGGTACAAAGATTCCAGCGAGAGGAGATCAGTTCCAAAAATATGAGATGCAGTTTTGATCACCCTATTTAATTTCTTGCGGGCTTTGTCAGTTGCGCTGCCATACCACACCGTCATTGACAAGGTAAGAATGCTCTCAATGGCGGCGCGGTAAAACTGCACCATGATCTGCTGACTGACGCCAAAAGACTTCAACCGCCGAAGAAAAAAACAGGCTCTGCTGGGCTTTCTTTACTAGCTGTTCAATATTCTTCTCCCACTTCAGATCGTGCGAAATGAGTACCCAGGAACCTGAACGTTTCAACAATTTCAATATCTTTACCTTGAATGGTTAAGGGAAGGGGATCATTTTTCTGTTTCCTAAAATCGATTATCACATCCTTGGTCTTACCA
Source organism: Semisulcospira habei (assembly GCA_036245525.1). Taxonomy (NCBI): domain Eukaryota; kingdom Metazoa; phylum Mollusca; class Gastropoda; family Semisulcospiridae; genus Semisulcospira; species Semisulcospira habei. The sequence goes on along the minus strand of BTPG01000007.1, from coordinate 28,050,160 downwards.
AATGCAAATCCAAGTTGTTGTGAGAACACAAGCCAACTAGCATGTCTACCTCATCCCGATATGCACTTTCGTCATTGTTATGTACAAAACCTTTGGCTGTCGTATCATCAGCAAATTTCACTATGCGTGTGCTATCATAGTGGGATACACAGTCGTGTGTAAAAAGAAAATACAACAATGGGGATAAAACACATCCTTGGGGAGCTCCCGTACTCAAGGCCAAAGACTGGGATAAATGTCCACATTGACCAGGAGTAGGGAATTGACACAGCTGATCACAGGTCTGACCGCATGAACCGATTTTGACAATCTGGGCTCTGTTTAACAGGAAGTCCAAAACCCAGTTACAGATGGACTGTGCGAAGCCAAGGTGCAGCAGCATCTCATGCAGTTTGGACGCTATGATAGTGTTGAATGTACTGCTGTAATCAACAAAAAGCAGCCTAACATATGTATTTGGCTTCTCCAGATCCTGCAGAATATAGTGCAGCCTTAGCGACACAGCGTCCTCTACTGATCGGTAAGCAAACTGATAAGGATCGAGGGAGGGGACATGACAGACTTGATGTGCTGCAGGACCATCCGCTCGAACGTTTTTATTATGACGGAGGTCAATGCCACAGGCCTGTAGTCGTTAAGGGTACTGATGGTTGGTTGCCTTCTTTGGTACAGGGATAATAACTGACTTTTTGAGACAGTATGGAACCTTGCATGCCAGTAATGACCAGTTAAATATGACTGTGAGAACGCTCGAGAGCTGGCAGCCACAGTAACGCAATAGGCCCGGAGAAGAGAAATTTCATCAGGGCCTGCTGCCTTCCACACATTCAAACGTCTGAGAAGCCGCCTCACATCCGTTTCACACTCCACAAGAAAATCCTCATCGGCACTAAGCGGGGGTGGCACAGTTACGGGATGGTTATTTTGCCTGTCAAAACGACCATAAAACACGTTAAGAGCGTTTGCCAGTGTGGGGTTGTGAGTGTCTGCGAGTTTTGATGCTTGTTTGTAGCTTGTAATTTTCTGTATCCCTTGCCATATATCTCCAGAATTGTTCGCAATCAGGTTGCTTTTCAGTTTCTGTCGGTATTGTCTTTCTGATGTCTTAATACACTTATGTACCTCGTTTTTAGCTTTTTTTTATACTGTTCTTTGTCATTAGAGGCGAAGGCTTCCAGTTTTGCATTAAGTTACTGAACCAAGGCTTGTCGTTAAGATATTTTGTGACAGTCCTCACAAAATTTAATATAGTCTGTAACCACATCCGTGTACTTGTCGATATTGGTGGAGCAGCCTTTGAAAACGTCCCAGTTGGTGGACTCGAAACAGCTGCAGCGGGCTAGCTGGTTTCTCCCTCTTAAGCTGTTGCTTGTACACAGGTATTAAAAATATCATCGAGTGGTCGGAGTTTCCTAGAGGTGCACGTGAGATAGAATGGTATGCATCCTTTAATGTTGTATAGCAGTGGTTGAGTGTGTTGTTCCCACGCGTTGCACATGTAACTTGCTGACGGTATTTGGGGACTCTTTTCTCAAGTCAGCTTTGTTGAAGTCACCGGCTATAAGACTTACAAAGTCAGGGTTGATATTTTCACTATGTGTCACAATGTCAGACAACTCACTGACAGCAGTACCTATGTTGACCTGTGGTGGTATGAAGACGGCCGTGAGGATCACTGAAGAAAACTCCCGTGGGATATAAAAGGGTCGACATTTAATAGTTAGTGTTTCTAGCTCTGGTGAACATGCCTGAGACAAAACACAGACATCAGTACACCACTGGTTATTAACAAGAAAACACACACCACCACTCTTCCCTTTGTTGGAAAGTACAGGGCACGATCGGACCTGAAGATTGTAAAACACAACTACTTCGCAGTAATGAACATAATGGTGATGATCATATCAGTAATGATCATGATTATTACTAAGCAAAAATAACAACTCACAACATTGCCTAAAGTAGACCAAAATATACTCACTCATCTCGCACGTGTTGCAGTATGTGTTCCTGATCCTGTTCTGCCCCTGTTTGACTATTTCTTTCTTTTTTTTTAAGGGAACTGCGTTTTAGTCTCATTCACAATTTACATTCAGTCAACATCACGATGCGTGTAGAATTTACCCTGAGTGTAACGAACAAGAGTAAAGTGACCAGAGTACTGAACGCAAACAAAACGTAGTGAGGTACGTTTGCAAAGAACGACCCCTAAGAGCAAAATCATGGCCCATGATCAGCTTGGATAGACACCGCTCCAAACATCGCCAAGAGGCACATATCCGGGCTCATGAGGACCTGTGCCTCTTGGAGATGTTTGGAGTGTTGTCTATGCTTATGGTGGGAGCAGCTTGTCCGCCTTGAGTTCACTCTGAGTCGTTGTTGCGAGTCGTTCGTTGCAAACGCAACCTCACCAGTATTATGGAAAGAAAAAAAAGAAAAAACCTTGATGACATTATATTCTGTACTTTTTTCTGTTCACAGACAAGTAATTTCCATCACAGCAGCCACTTCACACCGGCTGAACTGTCATTTGGAGAAATTGCCGATTAATGGACGCTACAGGATACCTCTGTGATGTAACTCACTATAACTTATGAAGTGACTAAGTACTTTAAATCAATTCAACTTTGTTTTTACGTGTGCTGGCCTGCGAGTTCACATACCAGGGCACATCTGTTCCCAAGCATTATTGCATTTTTATGACTCATATCAGTAAAAAAAAAAAAAAAAAAAAAAAAAAAAGAACCGGCTGAACTCTCATTTGGAGAAATTGCCGATTAATAGGCGCTACAGGATAACCTATTTTAACCCTTGAACTGCTACTGAGGGTAATCGTCAGCAGCAGCCAAGGGGTTATTTTTAAAGATTTAGTGTAATGACCTTGTTGAACTCTGGCATGTAACTGTTTCATGTGACCAATGATTTCTTTAGTGTGTTTAGTCTGCCTTCGTTTGGCATTGGGTTGCGAGTCCATATTGTCACAGTGAAGAGCTAGATTTTGATTGTTATAAGGAAGTTTTCGCTTTTGATAGGAATGGACTTCTTGTTTTTTGACAAATTAGGGCATATCTGCTATGCACTTTTTTTTTCTTTTTAATTTTTTTTTATGGGGGGGGGGGGAGGGGCGGGTAGAGACGGGGAGGCGGGGGTGGGGGGGGGCAGTGGGGGGGGGGGGCAGTGGGGGGGGGGGTAGGGGAGGTTAATATGTACTTGTAATCCATTCACAGCCGAGAAAAATTAGTGAACAAGATACGTAGCTCCTCGTGATACGTAGATCCTCATTTTCCTCATGAGCCCCCGCAGTTGCGGGAACTCATGGGGATCTGTGCCTCTTGCTGATACGAATGTGTATATATGTCCCTTGGACTGTTGTGGCTTCTCGGGCAAGAGTCGGCCTTCGATGATTCACGCACAGCTATTTAACCCTAATACACTATATTACTTGCAATAAATTTGACAATGACAGCTCAAGGGCGGTGCCAAAACAGCTTGGCGCCTGAGGCGCCAAGCTGTTCTGGCACCACCCTTGAACTGACATGGTTGATCGATCTTCTCATCTGTAATGTAGCATAGGACAATGGGATATGATCGATATCGGTCCCTGGATCTTTTGCGTGCTGAAGTCGGGCAATGGGGAAAGTTGTGGTGGGTGGTGGTGGATGATAATTACAATGGTGGTCTAGAGGATGACAGAGCGCTCATCGTTGACACAATCTACCGCAGCTGACGGCAGGATTACTTGAGCAAAAGTCCTCGGGCCTGACTCGGCTTTAGTTGACCTGCGCACTGGCTGACGTCTAGCAGAGGACTTTTCGCTGACTAGGGTTTTTACACGTAGATCTCGCGATGAGCTAAATGTCCATTAGCTCTCATAGTTTCAACGACCAGCGTTAGCGAAAGGTCGTCGGCCTTAGATGGCCCGCGCATGACCTTGACCATTATCCTATGGTACATTACAGATGAGGAGATCAATCAACCATGTCAGTTCAAGGGTGGTGCCAGAACAGCTTGGCGCCTCAGGCGCCAAGTTGTTCTGGCACCGCCCTTGAGCTGTCATTGTCAAACTTATTGCAAGCAATATAGTGTATCAGGCTTAAATAGCTGTGCGTGAGTCATCAAAGGCCGACTCTTGCCCGAGTACCCTTTGCTCACCGGGCCTTTTAATTTTGCCCCCTGCGTGAGTTCGACGAAAATTTTATTTGATTGCCAGATAAGTAGGCCTAAATGTCATAATATGTCTGTCATACGGATAATGCACCATGCAACATAATGGTGTGTTGTGGCAAGCCCTGCCACCAAGACAGTGCGCAAAAGGCCATCGGGCGCGGGCCAACGGTGGCCGACGCGGGCCCAATGGCCTTGCCCACTGGGTTGTGACAATTGTTAAAATCCCTATTGGACACGCTTTGAAGTCCGCAAGTTCTTTGTGACAATATGTTGGGTTGTTTCGAGGCTCGAGGAAGTTATTATTCTCGTGGATCCATTGCCATCTTTGTGACCATCGTTACAAAGATCGAGCAGACAGCAGGCGCTTTGTATAGTCCGTTTAACCAAAGTTTGCTTCGTATTTTTGTTTTGTTTTGTTTTGGTGGGTTTTTTTGTTTTGTTTTGTTTTGTTCACTTAACTTTTAAACAAGACATGGTTTAGTACAAGAACAAAAAGTGATCCCCAAACTTAGTCTCGCTTTATTTTAGAATTTAATTGGCTTTAAACCCTACGGTTTAACCACTAACCTCGGTAGACCATAGAGACGACCTACATAAACGTCGAACCCTCAGTGACCTCCAACCTGCATCACTGTCGCTGAAACAGTGACACGTTATGTACACGGATTAGACTAGTCTCCTTGCAGGCCTGTCAAATGACTAGGTCTGAAAACTGGCATGGTTAATCCATATCATACTGAGGCTAAAAGCTTCAAAATAATTTTACACTGCCACATGCAAGCTACAACATAGTACTTACAGATAAGGATATAGACCAATGGCTTTAGTTCAAGGGTGGTGCCAGAATAGCTTGGCGCCTAGAGGCACCAAGCCATTCTGGCACTACCCTTTAAACCTCATTCTACCCCAGACACACCACAGGAATATAAGGATCGACCATGATAGTTCAAGGGTGATGCCAGAATAAGGGCGCCAAGCTATTCTGGCATCACCCTTGCACTATCATGGTCGATCTGTGTCCTGCACTGCAATGCAGTCTTCAGAGGACAACGGCAAACTTTAAGGATTTCGGTGTTGGGGTAGAATGAGTTAACTATTTTAGTCAAACTTATTTCAAACACTGGTGTATTCTGAATGATAAGGGTTAGTCCAAACAAAGCACGGCTATCAGCGTAAAACAATTGCCAAAACTGCATTATATCTTCATACAGACTATGAAATCCCACTGAGGAATCCAAAACGAACATGAACGTAACAAGATTTACTCATTCCGAAAAATATCTGACACACGTTCAACTGTTTAATTTCTTTATGTGTTTCGCGGTTGTTCCAGAACGTATGAAACAACCGCCAAACACATAAAGAAATTAAACACTTTACAGCCCTAAATATAACCTATCAAATGTGAATTCAGAACATGTGATGGAATTTTCATCAAAACTGAATAATGATGGAACCATTTGAAGACCCAACCATATGGGTATTTTTACCAAACTTCCACATTTAAAGAAATGCTATCATCTTTAAATACCAAAGAGACATAGTTTGCATTAATCATATAATATATGCATAGAACATCTAATGAATTCCAGTTAAAATTGCATTAGGTTACGACCATTTCAAAACTGGACCTTTTGAGAATTATGATAAAACATCGTACACGTTAATCTGAACATAAAAAAGCGTGTCGAAGTGTAAACAAAATATTGACAGTGAATGTTGAAAAGAGCTCAGTTGTACATGACCATTCTATATGTTTGAGGACAGTTTTTATGAGGACTGTTCTGTAGGAAAACACAGATCGAGACATAATCTGCATCAGCTGGCACTAAACGGGTTAAAGCACTATTCTCATCCGGAGTTACCCCAGTAGCAAAACGTCTTCGGGCCCACGACGGCCGCAGTGGGCCCGCGCACAGCCGTGCGCGGGCCCACTGCGGCCGTCGTAGGCCCGAGGACTGAGGAGATCAATAATGTAAGTGGAGTATTAAGCATGATTACGCATGGTTGTTGGAACTGATCTCCTCTCGCTGGAATCTCTAAACCACTCACGCACCATCGGGAGAGCGAGCTCCATCCTACATGACGAGCGCCATCCTGCACATAGCCTGTTCCTGCTCTTACCATCTGGCTCACGCTTTAGATCCATTAACCCTTATCATTCGGAATACACCCGTGTGTGAAATAAGTTTTACTAAAATAGTTCAAGGGTAGTGCCAGAATAGCTTGGCGCCTCTATGCGCCAAGGTATTCTGGCACCACCCTTGAACTAAAGCCATTGGTCTATATCCTTGTCTGTAAGTACTATAATGTAGTTTGCATATATGGCAGTGTACAAAATAGAAGCTTTTATCCTCAGTATGATATGGTTAAAGCCAAAACCACTCGTTTTCAGAAGAGCTTTCATCCCTTAGCTGTTCCCCGTCTCTTGTGCCGAAAAGCGGAACACCATAGCACTCTTAAACGTATTCCTTCAAGGCTGTCCATGTGCCCTTGTTTTATCTTTCCCTCTTGTTTCTCTCGGGAACTGGTTTAATGGCAGTGATATGTTTTAGCTCAGCAGACTGACGCAAAGTCCTTATAGAATTACCTACAGATCATCTTAGTTGTTTATAGTTGTTTACAGGTTCTCTTAACCATTTCTTAGACAGGATCATACAGTTTTATAAATACATATGAATTTAGTTAATCTGTTTTTGTTGCGGCTCACTTGGCGGTTTTTTGCGTCAGGATATGCTTAATATAAATGTGATAGATTTATCTTATTTTATTTGCTTAGATGTGTGTGCATACTTAGTACAATGACTGTTCTACATATAATTTTATGTGGTTTGGTATTTTAGAGTCTGCTTGATTGTGATGTATGTATGTTCTATGTGTTGATCTTAACATAGACACTAGTCAGTCATGCCGCAAAAAAAAATCCTAATGTTTATGCATATGGCAATAAAGTTTGTCTTATCGTGTCTTATTTTATGATTTAGAGCATACTGACTGTTCAAATGGTGTTTCCTCTCTCTCTTGTCTCTTGGCTTGACTTCGCGAACGAAGATTCTATAGGGCTTGCCCACGTCTGCAGGCATTTTCGTGGCTGCGGAGGCCAATCCGGGACAGGCAGGTTCGACCGCAGTGGCTGCAGGGGAAGGTCTGGTCAGGGTTCTGAGTTACGACAACTCTGTTTTTTCTTCTGAGCCGCTTGTCCTTAAGGTTAGCTCTGCGAGAGTCCTCAAAGGAGACGGCTGCCTTGTGAATGGTGGAGCGCCAGGTGTCACGGTCCGCAGCAAGCGAAGACCACTGGCGGTGGTCGATTTGGCAGGCACTAAGTGACTTCTTGAGACCGTCTTTGTATCTCTTCTTTGGTGCCCCTCTGTCTCGGTGTCCAGTGGCGAGCTCGCCGAACAGAGTGATCTTGGGTAGGCGATGATCCTCCATCCTGGAGACGTGCCCCGCCCAGCGAAGCTGTGTCCGCAGCAGCAAAGCCTCGATGCTCACAGTTTCAGCCTGTTCAAGGACCTCGACGTTGGTGACATAGTCACTCCAGTGAATGCTGAGGATGGTACGCAGGCAGCGCTGGTGAAAGCGTTCGAGGAGTCGTAGTTGGCTGCGGTAGAGGGCCCAGGACTCGGAACCGTACAGCAGGGTGGTGAGGACGATAGCTCTGTACACGCTGATCTTGGTGCCTTTTTTCAGCTGTTGATTGTGCCACACCCGCTTGAATAGTCGCCCGAAAGCACTGTTCGCTTTTGCCAGCCTGTTGTCCAGCTCCTTGTCCAGCTTGGCGTCTGACGTGATGATGCAGCCAAGGTAGGTAAACTGGTGTACAGACTGCAGTTCGGACTCGCCGATGGTGATGTGGGGAGGGCGATGCTCTTCCTTGGGTGCCGGCTGATGAAGGACCTGAAGGTGTTTCCTACTTGTAGAGTAAATCAAACACCTCACTGAACCCAACGTTTTGAACATGTTAAATGAGAAAGGAATAAATATGTAGACAAAATGTATGCACCTCCGTCCCAACATAGCACGCGCGCACGCGCGCGCGCGCACACACACACACACACACACACACACACACACACACGCACGCACGCACGCACACACACACACACACACACACACACACACATCGCCCGTGTACCCACCCTCTCTACGACCAGCTGGGAAGCGGCTTGGTGGTCAGTAAATCTGGTTTCATCCGCAGTGAATCTATAAATGTAGACATTCCCAAACACAGATCTACATCTTTGGTGAAGAGCGTTGCATTGGGTGCATGAAGGGTATCATACGTCACCCAGGGCAGATCGGAACGGCCGGGGAGGAGAGGGTGCGAGGGGAGGTGGGGGGGGGGGGCGGGGGTTCCAGCATTTGCGGCCAAAAATACCTAAACTAATTTTCCCCTTTATGGAGTTTGGAAACCCCTCTCTTAAAGAGTGGAAAACCTTTTGAGAGTATGGTTCCTCCCCTGCTTTTTGATTTTTCAGTCAGTGCTGGAAAGGTCCTGACAAGCCCCCCCCCCCTCTTCCCCTACCCCGCCCCCTCCCCTCTCTCCCCCCCCCCCCGCCCCCTCCCCCCCCTCCGACCGCAATTCCGTCGTTTCATAATATTGTCAGTGTAGAGCAAGGACTGGCCTATGGGCGACTTCTGTGTCAGGTTAACTCATTCGGCCTCGAAACACCACAGCAAGATATGGCTCGACCATGATAGTTCAAGGGTGGTGCCACAATAGCCTGGCGCCTATAAGCGCCAAGCTATTCTGTAACCACCCTTGAACTATCATGGTCGATCTGTCTCCTGCATTGTGATGTAGTCCTCATCGGACAACTCCAAATGTGCGTATTTCGTACGTGGGGCGCAGTGAGTTAGTCGCCTAAACAAAATGGTGGACACTCCTTTGTTTCCCCCCCCCCCACCCCCCCCCACCCCCACCCCCCACCCCATTTTTCAAGCAGGAAATTAACCAATCTGCCCTACACAAATGTCAAATTTCTTGTTACAGGTACTGAGTATGTGTGTGTGTTCGTGGGTGCGTGCGTGAGTGCGTGCGTGCGTGTGTGTGTGAATGCAAAGGTGTGTCCATGTAAAATTTTAAAAAAGTGAAAATGAAAACTAATGATAATATGTATGCCTTTGACCTATACCTATGACCAGTATAAGCTTGAGATACGATAAGATAAACTATACTTTATTGTCCGCAGAAGTGGAAAATTATGTCTTGGGTTTTCATGTCAATAAATATATCAGAGTTAAAATGTCATTCAGTCACATATTCAAAAATGAGCAGAATAATCTGCAGACAAGCTGTTGTCTTATTTACAGCAAAAACAAGAAAGTCAAAGCCATTATGGCTCAGGTGTATGACCGATTTACATATGTGTGACCTTTGTGACAAGGGCTGGCTTATGCAGCTGCAAAATCTATGTTTTATGAAAATGTAAGAATCTTTCACACATCTGTCCTCCGTGACCTTGACCTTTGTGATGAGTCGACTAAATTAGTATGCATAGAAAGGTCTTATCATCAGCTATCTTTGTATCAAAGTTGGTTGAAAAATGTGCAAACATTTTGATAATAACTACAATTTTATCAGAAATCGGCATTTTACACACATTTGCCAGCCTCTTGTGACCCTTGACCTTCCAAGGGGTCATCCAAATTAGTATGCATAGATAGGTCTTACCACCAGGTATCTCTGTACCAAACTTGGGTTTGAAGTTGTGAATAGTATTTGAGAAAAAAACATTTTTTTGTCAAAATATGGCTATTTTTGACCTATTTCCTTAGCTCTCGTGACCCTTGACCTTTCTGAGGGATCAACCAAATTAGTGTGCATAGAAAGGTCTTACCATCACGTATCTTTGTACCAAGTTTGGGTTTGAAGTTGTGAATAGTATTTGAGAAAAAATAAATTATGTCAAAATATAGCTATTATTGACATATTTCCTGATACCCTGTGACCTTGACCTTTGTGAGAGGTCACTCAAATTGGTGTGTTTAGAAAGGTCTTGCCACAAAGTATCCTTGAGCCAAGTTTGAAGACTGTGGCATGAATAGTCTCCGAGAAAATGCCAAAGTTAAAGTTTACCACGGACGTCGGCGGACGGACGACGGACGAACGACCACTGGCCCAAACATAGACTCACTGTTGCTTTGCACTTGAGCCAAAAAAGACAGTTTACCTACATATTGACATGAAAAATCGTGATAATGTGCCATGCTTGTCAAGTAATAATATGATGTGCAGGTCAAGTTCACACACTCGTTTGTTGTTGTTGGTTTTTGTTTGTTTGTTTTTGTTGTTGTTTTTTTGTTTGTTTGTTTTTTAAGAAACCAGCCAACGAACCAGCCAGCCAACCAGCCAACCAATCAATCATTCAATCTTTCTTTTAAAACATCAGTCACTCAATGGAAATGCTTTCTTTTCATTTTATTTACGATTCTTACACCAGTAGCCAAACGTGTTCGGGCCCACGACAGCCGAAGTGGGCCCGCTCATACCCGTGCGCGGATGCACTGCGGCCGTCGTGGGCCCCAGGACCTTTGCTTTAATAATAATAATAATAATAATGAGTACTTGTATAGCGCCTAACCTCAGATTAGAGCTCTAGGCGCTTAACAAAAACTAATGTACAAAAAATAACTAATTACAAAAATGGAATTAACAAAAAGTACAAAAACAAAATACAACGCACTCTGTAAACAAGCTATGAAGTCACCATTCAAAAGTGCTACGCTCATGGACTCATACTGGCATTCACACACACACCCACACACACACTACTTCTATAAATAGATAGAGATGACTTTAACATGACAGGTGTGTGACAAAGTCATTTGTAGCTGACAGAAAACATATGGGTCTTTAGGGCACGCTTGAATGCCTCTCTCGAATCCACGTATCTCAGTTCGCGTGGGAGATCATTCCAAACAACTGGGCTCTGGTATCTGAATGACCTCCCACCAAAGTTGACGACTTTGTTTTGCTTTGGGTAAAGGTCATCAGGTCCACACTCGGATTAAGCCCTAAATGACTTTCAGAGGAACGTGTGCTGAGTGCTCCAAAAGGACCAGTTAGTTTCTTTGCTAGCAGACTATGGAAACAGTGTGGTTGTCCGTTTATCTACTCGACTGGCTGCAAGCGAGGAACGCATTACACATCAACAAAAGAGCTCCTCCGCGGTCAAAAGAAGTAGTTCGTCGTTCTGAAGCGGCAAATGAGACATTTGTGTTACTAAATATTAATTTTGTCCGGGTAATCAATCCCTACTGTGAATTTGCGAGGAACTGAATGCACAATGGAGACGCAAAACTCATAATAACATTGAATTGTACAGATTCACGCAGTACTGTGCCAGAGATCAGCGCAGCAATCGAGGGAGACCCAGCCACAATTCGCACGTATCAGACCATTTGGAAACGTGATGAACTAAGCTTGAAAAAATACATTGTTGAAAACAGCTCACACTAGTTACCTCTGGCCGGCCCTGGATCTGTTCCTTTTTTGCTAGCTCTGTTTTGGTTCACGGCTAATAATAGCCTAATGTAGCGGTACACGGCACTACTCGCACAACAAATGTAAGTAGGTGTTTTATGGAGCGGTACATCATAGTTACAGTGTCTCAGGGCGCGCTGTTTTTCGCTAGGGGCAGGGTTACGAACTTGTAACTGATGACCCATTAGAGATTGATGGGTACTAAATGGCTTGAACCGTTTGATTTTAGAATGTGTGACGTTTCTTTTAATGTATATCATTATTATACAAATGTAAGTAGGTCTTACGCAGCGTCGAGTTATAAGAGACAGCACCGTATAGTTACCGTGTCTTAGGACAGGCTGTTTTCACGCGGGGTAGGCTTAAAAACTTGTAACTGATCACCCTTTAGAGATTGATAAGAACAAAATGAATTGTACTGTTTGATTGATTTTGTCGTATTTGGCGCTTCTATTAATGCATATCATTATTTTAAAAAAGTTAATAGATGTTACGCAGCGTCGAGCTAAATGGAACGGTTTAAATAGTTACAGTGTCTCAGGGCGAGCTGTTTCTCGCAATTGGTAGGCGTACGAACTTGTAACTGATGACCCTTGAGTCTTGTTTGCTTTGCGCGTCTACTCATGTATATGCTTATAGTAAACATGTCAGTAGGTGTGACGCAGCGTCGAGTTCTTTGGAACGGTACTGAATAGTTGTGTCTAAGGTCGCGCTGTTTTCCGCTGGGGGTAAGGTTACGAACCTGTAACTGGTGACCCTGTAGAGATTGTTAGAGTCAAAATGGCTTACACAGTTTGATTCTAGAGTGTTTGACGCATCTATTCATGTATGGAAGTACCCAACGGAGAAAGAAACACGTGTTTCTTTCTCCGTTGGGTACTTCTTTGCATTTCACACGCTTGGCAGTCACCTTTTTGGTCTGGATTGCTTATTCATGTATGTGATTATTATACAAAAGTAAGTAGGCGTTTAAGCAGCGTCATGTGGGACGGTACAGCATAGTTGTCGTGTCTCAGGACGGGCTGTTTTCGCTGTGGGCGGGCTCACAAACTTGTAACTGATGACCCTTTAGAGATTGATAAGGACAAAATGGCTTGCACTGTTTAATTCTAGATTGTTTGGCGCCTCTATTTATGTACATGATTATAATAAAAATGTAAGTAGATGTTATATGGAACTTTATCTCAGAGTTACAGTGTCTTAGGGCACGCTGATTTTCGCTGTGGGTAGGGGTACAAATTTGTAACTTATGACCCTTTGAAATACAAACCAGGACAAAATGGCTTGTCCAGTTTTATTCTAGAGTGTTAAGCACTTCTATTGATGTAGTGATCATATGAATATGTGAATGCTGTTATGAGACAGATACTGCACTTTGTATACTCCAAAAGGCTTAATTAGTTAGAAATGATCATCTCGAGTTGTCAGAGAACATGGTCGAGTGGTCAAAGGAACTGTGCATGTGATATATGATCAAAAAACAAACAAACAAACAATAGAAAACAAATAAACAAGTACGCATGCAAGCACATACGTACTGACGTAAACAGGCCACCAGCAAGTAAGCAAGGCAATCAATTTTACGTTCGGAGGGTAGGCGCGAACCTGTGACAACGACATCCCCATTTTCACGGTACAATCCGCCTTTCTTGTTGCAGCTAAATGGAAAATGATTCTTCTTCCTACAAGTGCTGATAAATTAGGCTGAGTGCCCTCAGATGCGAGGCATTCGCGGTTGAATCTTAAATGTCTGATGTGAAAACGCCACACAAAAAAAGTTTTCTGCTGATATGACTCCACATCTTCAGCTTTAAAGAAAAATGAACGCAGTTTAAAATGGTGTTATGCCTTTTTTTAGTGTGTCTGGCCAAACATGAGATGTGTGTTAAAACAAACGGCGCAGCACAGAGAAATGTCCGTCTTGCGAATTTTGATTTTGGGGGTGGCTAGCTTTCCCGGGCCACCACTACCACCACCACCACCAAAAACAACAACAACAATAGTAATAATAATACATGTAATAATAATAATAGCGTTAACATTAAAATGTGTTATAACGACACTAAAAGCAACCAGAACAACAATCCAACGAATTTAAAAGGCAAGGATAATTTTGTTGTTGTTGTTGGTTTGTTTTTGTTTTTTGGTCAATTGTTTATTCAGTTTTGTAAAGGAAAGGCGCCTGGAAAGGCGCCACGCTAAACAGGCACGACCTTTGCGCTATCAGACGATCCTGTTGCGTGATTAGACAACTGGCTTTGACTGAAAAAAAATTAATTTAGCGCAGTACAGAGAAGTATGTTACAGACTCATACGAGTCTCAGTACTTCGCTAAATTCATCCAGTAAGCAAAGGTCCACGACGGCCGCAGTGGGTCCACACACTGACTTCGGGCTCACGACGCCCGCAGTGGGTCTGCGAACAGCTGTGGGCCCGAAGACGTTTCGCTACTGGGGTATAAACCTCTTGATGGCTCGAGACAGTACCGTCCGGCGAAAAAGACGCGTAGGCCTATATTTAAACGTCACACTGCGACTTACGACAGTGCTCGGCGGAAAAGACCTGTCTTTTACTCGTCTCGCTGCAACTGACGACACGTTACGAATATTTTCAATCGAGCGGTATCGTCAGTAACAGTCGAGGGGTTAACGTGTGAGCTGTTACTGTGATTGTAAACCATTCGTGAGGCAAACACACACACACACACACACACACACACACACACACACACACACACACACACACACACACACATACAATCAATGAATCAATGAAACTTTATTTTACAATGGTTAAGGCATTGACATCGTCATTGACACAGCCATTTTACAAAACTGCCGTTGAGAGAGAGAGAGAGAGAGAGAGAGAGAGAGAGAGAGAGAGAGAGAGAGAGAGAGAGAGAGAGAGAGAGAGAGAGAGAGAGAGAGAGAGACTCATCAATTCTCAGATAATAATCAGTTGTATTGGTACGGTGTATCCAAGGCGCACATATGCATCTAATTAAAGATGCTCAAGGCGCCCCCGTAGGGATGGAAGCTGGAGCTTTGAAAGCCTGCTGCTACTAAGCGCTACTTTATGTGCAAACCTCCGCCCGGCTATTAACTTCGGTGTATGTGAATTATTTCTGTTTCCATTTCACGGGCCATACCGGGCCTTCTCTTTTCGATTAGTGGTAATGGGATTTTTAACTTTCGCACTTGATGATCATGCGTGCTGTGCACACGAAGGCAAGATAGTCAACCGTAAGCCGAGTCTGTACGTAAATTTGACTCGATGGGAATGAGGAAAAATCCACATCCCATTCCTGCCCACCAGGGGATTCGAACCCGGGATCTTACGACTGTCTTATCCACTAAGCTACGTCCCCATGTTACTTACTGCTGCGTCATTGTTGTCAGAAACGTATTCATTATTTGTTTGTACTGCACCATCGCTATCGCAAACATTGTCTAAAATATGCTATTAACACGTTTTAAAATAATATATAATAACTTATATATAATATATTAAAATACAAATGTATGTGGTATGTTTCAAACAGCAGAGACATTATTAAAATACAGCACTGAACCGTCTGTGTTGGGCTACTTCCAGGGATTCATTGCGGCGTTATAATCCGACGAAGATGATAATCAGCTTCATCGGACTATGTACCCATATTTTTTTCTCCTTATTTGACACATGTACTGATATATTTGATATAATGCATAACAAGCAAATTAATTATTCATGAACTTGCTCGATATACTTTCCTTCTCAAAAAGCCTTGCGGCCCTAGCCCGCATTGAAGTTGTTGATGGATTCTCGAGCCAGGGTGTTACGAAATAAATCCACAAAATACTGTTCTGCTGCAACACTAATGCATCCGTTTTAACTATGACAACGTTAACACTTTGATTAATTTTAAACTTGCCGCGCGTTCTTCACCAATGCCGAAGATACTTTTCAGTTTCGTTCCTGTACGTGCCACTGAGTGTGCTTCGGCACTGAGTTGAGTCACATTGAACGTGGAAACCCGTAAAAAGCGATGCAAAGAGTACAAAAGGCTAAAGACACTAACCTATAACTTGAAACCTTCATTGTTGTTGATATGTAACGCAAACTAGAGTCGCGAAATGTAACGTTCCAAGCTAAAAGAAAACCACCGTAACTGTATTAGCGTAGGAGGTAGACGGAACAGCCAAACGCACACAAACACTCAACACAGTTAGATCCCTTGCGTCAACAAAACTGTCGTCTGCTTCACATAGCACCTATAGTGGAGTCATGTTTTCTTGTTTGTTCGCTACAATTTTCTTTTCTTTTTCAAGCTACTATCCACATTGCTGCTATGCGTGTTTCATTGCTAAACTTTGATTATGAATTAAAATGAATTAAAATCCTTTTGTGAATATGCATATGTTTTGTTTCGGTGTGCTTGAAGTCTCGAACCGAAAAGTACATTATAATTCATACGGCAAAGGCAAATATGTGCTCTCTCTCTCTCTCTCTCTCTCTCTCTCTCTCTCTCTCTCTCTCTCTCTCTCTCTCTCTCTCTCTCTCTCTCTCTAGTCTCTGGCCGTTGAGGTGAGCGGTCGATCTTTAGCGGAGCTCCGCTGTGCAGCCAACCGTGACATACTGCAGTGGAGTACTGTGCTTCTTCTTGGATATACCATCATGTATGTGGATATGTCTTGATCCCGGTGTATTGGTGTGTTGGTTAGCCATCTTTACATTTATAATGATCTTGCTGGGATCTGCTGGAGATTTGTGTTGTGTTTGTGAATTGTGAAATGGACACTTTACTACCTTGCTAACTCTTCCAGCGCGAACTTTCTCGAAGGGCGACCCAGTGGCAGGATGTGCCATCTACTGTGATTTTGCCTGGACTTATTTGTGTGTGCTAGTTACCTTACATGGACCGCAAAAGAGCATTTTAATGATGCCCTGATACTTTTCCAGGTACTTATGTGAGACTTTATATATTTCACAATTTTATTATGATTTAAAATCTTAACTGAACTCAACTACATATTAGATACCAGCACTTTTTCAAGCCATGAAGCAGTGTTTCTGTGTTGACTGAGTAGCTGGCGCCAGCCAGTCTGCACACCTGGCACCTGTGACCTAATTCCCTTCGCTTTCACTCCACCCCCACCCCCGGCCCTCTTTTTGGGTGGGCCGAGAGATCATCCTCCCCTTACGCGTGAGTGCCGCCCCGCTGGGCCACTTGGCCTAATCCTCTTTGCCTCAGCACCCTCGCATTGTGATCGAGGATGGCTTGTTCTCTTCTCGGCTATCCTTGGCGCCCCTGGGGCTAGTCGGCAGGTGTCAGCAAACATCTTGGCATCTCCATGATTGACGAGCTTAGTGATGACATCACCCCTCCATCCCTCCCATGAACGTCCCGCCCACCATGTCCAACCCCCGCATCACACGCGCCGCCGCCAAGACCCCATGCAATTCTACACTTCAAAAGATAAACGCAACTGAGGACCCGATACAAAAGAACTTCGAGACAGACTGTACCCGTGTCTTCTTGTGGAGATTAGCCCTGCATGAAAGGTACGTCCAACACCCCTTGCCCCCTGGCTACAGAGCCGAATGGATCGACCAAGACAGTAACAAGGAAGAAGTAGACTCCGCCCTCCTTCCCCCGTACCATGATGCTCTACACAGTACACTAGTACGAGTCTATAGGAGTTCAGGCAAGAAACTCGCCGTTGCCATCACTGTTTTCTATACCACCTGTCTTATCAGGGCCCAGGGAGCTCGCTGCCATGATTGGATAGACAAAGAATTTCAACCGCTCAAAGACTGTGTTGAAAAGATGTTGTCTTCCCAGCAATCCTCATCTCTACCACCCCTTGGCGGTCAGCTGGCGCTGCCACCTCCCTCCCCCGGCACAACTGACGAGTCTCTTCAGGACACTAATTCCTCAATTCCACTCAAAAGTGATGTAACCAGCGTCACACCACCCTTGGATGTGACCACATTCCCACCCAGCCGACCGGCTGACCCCACCCAACATGACCCGCCCGTCACGCTCAGCTGCGCAGAGGTTGGTGGAGCCACCGCTGCGAACAATGACAACTCTACTGGGCAGGATCAGGCCACGCCCACCTGTCACTCTCTGTCCTTCGGACCCGACCACCACTCTCCCACCACCTGTCTTTCGACCCAATCAGACGACGAGAAAATCTTCGCAAGTGATCCGTCTGCCTTCCCACCGATTGCTGATACCTCGCTACCTCCCCAACAACCCCTCCCCCTCGCCCAGTTAGCCACCCTGCCAGCTCTCCTGTGTCAGTTTCAGCAGAAACTGGAGGCTTCGGCGGCTAACATCAAAGAACTCCAGTCGGAACTTTATTCAGTGAAGACCGAACTGGCAAGTGTCAAGGCGCACTGTGTCACCTTGCAACAACAACAAAGCGCTCTTGAAGCCCAAGTGCAAGACAACGAGGTTAAGAGGAAACACGGCCTCTCTGTTGTGGAAAAAGACCTGACCAGGGTTGAACAGTCAACGTGCGCTGATTTGCAGAAACTTACAGTGGAGCAGGAAGCCATCACCAAACAGATTTCAAAACTTGCTGCTGCCAGAGACACACAGAGCGCCGTGATCGGTACCCTGAAAAAACAAGTAGGAGCACTTGGCCAGGTAACACCTTTCCAAGAAACAGCGAAACCAGCCCTAGCCTCCACGTCGCCCCTCCCCCCTCCCCCGGCCACCCCGTCCCCGGCCACCAATCACTCAGTGAACACCTCAGTGAACACCCCAGACCCTGACTCTCGCCAGTCTGTTAGCCCCCTGCATACTCAACAGCAGGATAATTATGTGCCTCGCCACTCGTCGTTCAGCATCGAAACCCACAACCGCTTCGCTCCCCTTGACACACAGCTAAGTGACAGCAAGGCCGCGCGTGACACTGACCACAAATCTGACAGCTCTACTCCCGGTTCGACCAACGCCGTGAACACCAAGCTGCTGACACCATATGAAAAGCTGTGCCAATCAAAGGTGAACCCGCAGTCGCACGCTCTACTCCTCGGCGACTCGGTCATCAGGTTCATCGATGACCGGAAAATGTCAGCTCCGGATTTTAGAGTTCAGAACATGGCGGTGTCAGGTCTGTCTGTCAGCGACCTCATCAAGTGGCTTGACACCCGCCAGCCTGTCCGACATGTACGCCACGTCACCTTTCATATCGGAATCAACAGCTGCCGCAAATTGAATGTTCCGGTCGCATGCAACACGTGGCTGCAGCTCATCGATCTGCTTGCCACCAAGTTCCCGCAGGCCACTCTACAGGCGTCCACCATCATGCCGCCCTTTGGTCAACGCCACCCCCTGTTTGCAGCCGCCGCTAAATCTAATGACAACCTCCACGCGGCCTGCAGAAAGGCTGATATTGCCATCGTGGACCACACCGCCACCTTTCTGACCAAGAACCACGCCCCCCGCCAGGCCCTCTACCGGGACGGTGACAGAATGCACCCCAGCGCTGAAGGCACAAAACGTCTGGCCCTCAATATACGCTACGGTGAATACCGGCCCTATGTAGCTCCACGAGATCATGCCAACTTCAACTCTGCACCCGGTTACCTGGCACGCAAACCCCATGGCTCTGACATGACTGGAGGGCCCCCGGACCGCCTGGCACGTCATGGCCACGGGGTGCGACCTGCTCAGGTTAACAATTCAGAGTTGACTCGGCCTCTTCAGCCAGTGCCGCCGAAACTCGGCCAGCAGCCTGTCGACCCTTCGTCCCCGAACCCACGAGGCCAGCAGCCTCGGCCAGCAGCCTGTCGACCCTTCGTCCCCGAACCCACGAGGCCAGGCGGAACAGCAGTCACCGATGTTCCAGACAACTGACTTTCCGCCTCTTGTGACTTCATCTGCCGGAACGGCCCAGACCTCAGCTGCTAATGCCTGGGCCCCCACTGCTAGTTGTGACAACCAAATTCCCATTGAATTAGTAATGCAAATTGCGAAACTTCTTTTCACTGCTAGACAGTGTACATCTCGTGAAAACAAATAATTAATTCTCATTATATAAAAAAGATTGATGTCTGATGGGCGCCACATTCCGACCCGTTGCCTGAATGGTCCTTGCTGGTGTGCGTATTTTGATTGTTTTCCACAGCCTTCTTTGGCACTGACCGGGGAGGGTTGTGGGAGACGCTCGGGTTGCGCCGGTACGGGCTGTCCTGGCTCCGGGTCGGACTGTTGTTCCTGTCATATATCAACCCGAATGAGATCATTCATACAGGACTGATGTCATCCAAATGCTCAAATTTATGATTATCAATTGATTAGTACTAGAGAACTATTGCTGTCGTAACTGTGAAACGTGTGTAGTTTTGATTGCGACGTAGAACCGCCATCAAGTCTATATCCTTCAATATTGACGCTATACTCAAAGCGATTTTAAATTAAACTCATTTTGTACCTGAGAAATCGGTGACTTACTGCACAATATAGATTCATGTACGTTTTTCTGACATAGCTAACGTGTCTAATGTGTGACGTTACGACGGAGTCTCAACTACGTTTAGTTCGTATTTGTCGTGTGATAGACCGTAACGGATCAGAGACACCCATTGCGTGCGCCTCTTTGTGCGACGATTAGTCGCGATACAATCACACAACATAATCCTGTTACTAAGAGGTTCAGGATTAGCACTTGACCCCTGATGACTGATCAGTGTGTGATGACTGGCTTAGTGGTCAATGTTGATAGACACACCCGCGTGCAATTCTCATCGGAATGCGCGTATAATTATGACAATTGCAGCGCTCTGTGACTTTACAAACTGTGTTAACCTGTGTATTGAACAAGAGTGCACAACTTAGTCGCTATTAAAGTGATTCTTATCACTGACTGTGGCGGTAGCAAATAGAATAAGATTACTCTGGTACGCTTCATCGCGTTTGTTTTTAGCAACAGTACGTTGCACACGCAGAGACCTATATATCTGCAGACTTTTTTCATCTACATCTACGATCCGCTATCTTTTTCTTTCTTTTTTTATCTTTCGCGCATGTTTCAGTGCTGTATTTTGACCACTGATCTGCATGCCACATTGTGACACTTTGTTATTGTTGTTTAAACTGTCATTTAGTTTGTTAGTATATTTGAAACTAGTATTTGGTTGCGAAGTTACCTGACATGTTTACTAGTGTCAGCGATCATTTGCTTAGAATAGGCCACCTTAATGTATATCACCTTTGCAGCAAAGTATCAGACGTTACAGTACTACTCAACCAACCCTCCCCATATCATATATTTGGCTTTACAGAAAGTAGATTAACAGAGAATATAAGTAACCAAGCTATCACCATACAAAATTTCTCCATTCATAGGCGAGATGCTTCAGTGCCTGGTCATACTGGCATTTGTGCTTATGTTCACAATACTATTGCTAACAACATAACACGACGATGTGACCTGGAATCCACCCATGTGGAAAGCCTGTGGCTTGAGATAAAAGCGTCTAACGAATGGAATGGATCCCTCTATGTGGTCTTTGTAGACTTTGAGAAGGCCTTCGACAGTCTGCATCGAGACTCCCTTTGGAAAATCCTGCGATACTATGGAATCCCCCAGAAACTTGTCAACGTCATCAGGTCCCTGTACAAGAATTTTGAGTGCAGAGTCGTCCACAACAACCAGCTCACCGAACCGTTTAAGGTGGAAACCGGAGTGAAACAAGGATGTATTCTTTCGCCAATCCTATTCTCAATGGCAATTGATTGGATCATGCGCCGCACCACAGAGGGAAGGAGGCAGGGAATTCAGTGGACGCTGACCTCAATGCTGGATGACCTCGACTACGCCGATGATATCGGGCTGCTGGCAAGCAGAAACCAGGACATGCAACAGAAGACACAACAGTTGACACAGTCAGCAAGCTCCATAGGTCTCGGGGTCAACATTAGGAAGACTCAAGTCATGAGGAAGAACACCATAGTGGGCGACCCAATCACCATCAATGACCAACCTCTGCAAGAGGTGGACGAGTTCACGTACCTGGGCAGCAAGGTTACCACAGATGGAGACTGCACAAGGGAGATCACCACAAGAATCAGCAAAGCCAACCAAGCCTTCGCAATGCTGAAACCCATCTGGAGGACCACAAGCCTGAGCATCCACACCAAGCTCCGTATTTTTAAGAGCAACGTGCTGAGTGTCCTTCTATATGGGTCAGAATGCTGGAAATCCACTACCGCTACGGAACGCAAGCTGGATGTCTTCCAGAACAAGTGCCTGCGACGGATCATGAAGGTCTTCTGGCCAAACATGATTACAAACGAGGAACTACGGAAGAGAGCAGGCGCAGACAGCATCGCTGAAACCATCGCCACACGGAGATGGAGATGGCTAGGCCACGTTTGCAGAATGTCACCTGACTCATTACCAAGGGTGGCACTGAGATGGACACCACAGGGGAAGAGAAACCGTGGGCGACCAAAGGAGACGTGGCGCCGAACCGTGGAGCGAGAGCTCAAGAACAGAGGCCTTACTCTGCAAACAGCACCCAAAATAGCAGCTGACAGACAAAAGTGGCGCTCCCTTGCCGTCGCCTCAAGCACCAGACGGCGCAGAGAGGACTGAATGAATGAGATAAAAGCAACCGCCAAGTCAACCCCGACCTTCGTATGTTTTATTTACAGAAACCCCGCAGCTACAGTGTCCTGGCAAGATGATTTTGTTGTAATGGTTGACAAAGTACAAAACTCCAAGGGTGATATACATATACTCGGTGATTTTAATGTTGATTTATTGAAACCTGGCAACACGTCATGGAAATCCATGATAACGTTCTTAGGCCTTACACAAGTAGTTCAGTCACCCACCAGGGTCACTGCTACCTCATCCACATTAATTGACCATGTTTATACAACCAACGACAGTGCCCTTAGCAATGTCTATGTACCCAGCACCTCTGTCAGTGATCATTTTCCGATTTGTTTTTCATTATCTGCGAAGTTGCCAAAGAAACTTCATAAGGAGCATATAACCATTCTCTACAGATCGTTCAAAAAATTTAATCAAGATGATTTTTTGCATGAACTTTCCCAAACACCATTTTCCGATGTGTATAACTATAACGATCCCAATGTAGCGCTGTCCCACTGGTATAAGTTGTTCCTCGGTGTTCTTGACAGACATGCCCCGAGGCGCACTAAGCGTGTTAAACATCCCACTGTGCCTGAGTGGCTGACGGATGAGATTAAAACTGCGATGGAACTAAGAGATCTATTGAAACAACAAAAGAAATTTGACGAGTACAAAAAACAGCGAAACCTCGTTAAATCATTAGTACGTAAAGCACAGAGGCAGTATGCTGAAAAGATTATTGCGGGCGGCAAAGACATACGCAGCGTGTGGCAGGTGATTAACACATTTACTAAAGGACAATCTAGCAAATCAACGAGTGTCCCCCCGCACCTCAGAGCTGATGTATTTAATGAACACTTTCTTAACATTGCTAAAACCCTGTCACAGACGAACACCAGTGAGCCAAGTGAATACGTATGCTCAGAACAATTGAAACAGCACAGTCAGATAAACGCCGGCAATACTTTCTCAGTTCCCCTAATGACCGTCCTTGATGTAGGAAAATCTATTACCAACATGAAAAGTAAAACATCTTGTGGTGTAGACGGTATTAGCAGTAAAATCCTGAAAATTGCGCTCCCTTATATTGTTGAATCATTAACCTTTATATATAACCTTTCGATTCAAAAGAGCATGTTTCCCGATGAATTGAAAATAGCAAAAGTTACTCCTCTACCGAAAAGCAAAGATCTGAGCGACCCAAGTGAGTACAGACCTATATCAATCTTATCAGCAGTGTCCAAACCACTTGAAAAGCATATACATAATCATTTACTTCAATTCCTGGAGAAAAACCACCTTCTTAGTACTGCACAATCGGCTTTTCGGCCTAAACATTCGTGTCAGACAGCCTTAACTCTCATAACCCACTAATGGCTTACTGCCATAAATGAGTCCAAACTTTCGGGTGTAGTATTTCTAGATCTTAAAAAAGCCTTCGATCTCATTAACCACTCAATCTTATTAAAGAAGTTACCTTTATATCACATTGACTCAAATGCAGTCGCTTTTCTCTCGTCCTATCTCTTAGACAGAACGCAGAAAGTGTTCTTGAATGGTAAATACTCAGCGAAAGGACTGGTGACCCATGGTGTTCCTCAGGGATCCACCCTAGGACCGTTATTATTCAACATCTTTATAAATGACCTTCCACTTTCAATATCACACCCCGACACAAACTGTGAACTATTTGCTGACGATACATCATTACATGTATCTGATAAAAATGTTTCAACCGTGAGCGCTGTCCTCCAACATAGTTTAGATGAAGTGTCAACTTGATGTGAAGAAAATCATATGATTATTAGTATTCCTAAAACGAAAAGTATGTTGGTGACAACACGCCAAAAGCATCAACGTGGTTTGCAACCCCTTGAGCTGTCCCTTCACTCTCAGCCCATAGAGCAAGTGTCAAAACATCGTTTGTTAGGAGTGACAGTCGACGAACAGCTCAGCTGGGAGCCGCACATAGAAACTGCCTGTAAAACTATTTCAAAGAATCTATTTTTATTATCCAAATTAAGTCGTATAGTTGACATTGATGCTCGAAAACTATTCTTTAACGCACACATCAAGACACATTGTAATTATGCTTCCAATATCTGGGACGGCTGTGGAGACATTCATTTGAAAAAAATTAATTCCCTTTACCGGCGAGGTATTAAGCTTATTCTTCCTGGTTCGTCCCCTACTGATGAAAGACTGAAGGCCCTTAATATTCTACCACTCAGTAAACAATTGGAACTTAAGAGATGCTTACTTGTGCAAAAAATTCTAAACGATGCCGCCCCTCCCTATCTCCGTGAGCTGTTTTCCCACACGAATAGAGAGAACACGAGAAACAGCTTACTCCATCTCCCAAAACCGAGAATCGACA
>BTPG01000007.1:27850529-28023029 GCA_036245525.1 Semisulcospira habei | reverse complement strand
ATATAATGACAACAATAACAATAACAGTAAGATAATTATATTATTATTAGTATTATTATTATTATTATCAATAACGTTTACAGCCTATGCTCATGAAACACAGTTCAGAGAATTTATATAATGACGTGCACCAAGGACTGTTGATGCAATATGCTAATATACAAATGACATACACAGTATAATTTTTTTTTTTTATAAAATAAAAGAAAGAAAGATAAACACTTATAGCAATGTGCTCAAGATCCGAATAAGGAAATTGTTCAGGCCTGGATACACATAACTGCAATGCCATAAGGCAGCGTCCGATGAGCCATGTCTGATCACATTAGCTGTATTATGTGCTAGGCTTTGCCAGTGTCACCTTTCGAGTCCGATCAGACAATTTATTTCGAAGACAAAAGTCGAGGGCTTTTGTCTTGGAAATAAACTCCCCGATCGGAAGTGACGCTAGAACCACTAACAAAGCCAAACTGGTAATACAATGATTTTGTCTTCAACTGTAAAAATGTAAATGCATGAAGGACCCCACTGAAAGAACCCCTGGGCAGTAATTTCGGTACGTTCAGCAAAACTCATTGTCAGTTAGTTACATCCGTTTACCGGTGGAACCTGGCTTGATGCGTCCGTGACTCGCGGCGTTGCGTTATCGTGGACCCAGACCTGAAGAGATCCACGCAAAGGGGCGAGGGGAGGGGGGGGGGGGGGCGGAGCGTGTCTCATGTTCCATTATTTTGTCACAAAGCACGATAAGACTCACAGAGTGTTAATACGCGTTGGGATGATTGTGACACTGTCGCAAAACTCGTTCAAAAAAATGGCGTAAAGTTGCTCTCTGAATTTATTTTGGGTGCTGGTCTGCGGTTTTGAACTTTAGCTCTAAGCCATGATGTCCAAACTCACAAACCTGCACAAACCTGCACACATCTGTGATGTTCACATCCCCTAAAAAACCCAGTGAAATGCCGGCGAAGAGCAACACTAGAGTCCGTTGACATGGTAATATGTCTATAAAGCACCTCCGCAAATGCGGGGGTGCATGAGAATCTAGACCGCTTGCAGCTGGCTGGTTCTCACATTTTGGTTCAGAGGGTATAATCCGCTAAAATACTACTCTGCACACACGAAGCGGCGGCGTGGGTATTTTGACACAATATACACCAAGGCACCAACATCAATCCTGCTTATGGCCTCATTAAAACAAAAGACGCAACCATGTAAAAATAGGCAATATTTCACTGTAACAATTCTTAGAAAATTACAGATTCACTCAGTTCAATAAATAACACGAGGATAACTTGCACAGTTTCCTTTCGGAACATTTCAAAATTAACGTGAAACAAGATGGGATGAACCGTAACCCACAAAGTCCTTTCTATATGAAAGTTGTTCTCGCTGTCAATGGTCTCTACCTTTTTTCTTTGACCTGATTCTGATGTTGAATTATCTCCTATTGATAAAGTCTCGCAGATCTGTCAATGCGTCAGTGAGTTCTATAAGGGGCGCAGGACATACGCGTCATTGATTTGTCAAACGTCATTTGTCATGACGTAAGTTTTATTTTTTAGTAATTTTATATTTGACGTGATATGCTTCATAGGCTTGTGAAAATGGTGACAAAACTAGAACTTCACGGTACAATTTCAGTCTTGCTATAACTTGTGTGAAAGCAGGCTGACTTTACCTAGCTTCATGATATACTAAGTACACGGGTCACCTGCATGCTCTTCTGAAAGCGCGTCGATCATGTGCGTGTTAGTGCGTGCGTGCGCGCGCGCTCCAAACATCTCAAAGAGGCGTAGATATTTATGCGCCTGGAGGGCGCATGAGGATCTATTCCTCCTGGAGATGCGCGCATGTTTGTGTGTGAGAGAGAGAGAGTTAGTTAGTTAGTTATTTGGTTTTAACGCCGAGCAGGCGACTAAGGCCATCTCACGGCGGGTGTGTGTGTGTATGTGTGTGTGTGTGTGTGAGAGAGAGAGAGAGAGAGAGAGAGAGAGAGAGAGAGAGAGAGAGAGAGAGAGAGAGAGAGAGAGAGAGAATGGCGTCATATTTAGAGTATTATGTCAGAGTCTGTGTGGTGACGTAGTTGCCTCTTTTACGTCACCGCCACTGTCTGACTTTCTCTAGAAGTAAAGGGTTTTTTTTGTTTTTGTTTTAATTCTGTTCTGAAAAGAATTAATTTTTACTAAAGAAGTTGAAAGGATACAAAGCTGGCTAACGAACTCATGCAATATCTTTCTCCAAACTATCTATATGCAAAAGTTCAAGTAAATTTGACAAACATTCGGACTGCAATCTGGGTCAACCGACTTCCTATAAACGGTTGTTTATGTCTTCAATGACTTACTTTACTTACGCCTGCCACCTCTCCCAGGGTATAGGCCGTCGACGAGAGACCTCCAGTGACTCCTGTCCTGTGCTTCTCCTTCGATTTTACTCCAGGTGGTTCCCAGTTTCTTCATGTCTGCTTGGAGGTCTCGACGCCAGGTGTTTCTCGGCCTGCCTCTTTTCCTCTTTCCCTGGGAGTTCCATGACAATGCCTGCCTAGTGATACTGGAAGCTGGCTTTCTCAGACTGTGACCAATCCATCCCCATCTTCTTCGCCCAATTTCATTCGCTGCTGTTATCTGCTCTGTTCTCTCCCAGAGTCTGACGTTGCTGATCTTCTCTGGCCAGTGGATTTTCAAAATTCTTCTAAGGCAACTGTTTCTGAAGATCTGTACTCTGTTGACTGTGGTTTTTGTCAATCTCCATGTCTCTGCTCCATATAGGAGAACTGCTTTTACGTTGGAGTTGAAAATCCGGACTTTGGTGTGTTGTGACAGCTCTCTGGAACTCCACACTTTTTTCAATTGGAGAAAGGCTGCTCTGGCTTTACCGATTCGTGCTCTGACATCTGCATCAGTGTCGACATTTTTGTCTATGATGCTCCCGAGATAGGTGAAGGACTCCACCTCCAACGGGGTGCCAGCAAGCAAGACTGGTTCTTCCTTGGTTGCGTTCAGCCTCATTGTCTTTGTTTTCTGTTTGTGGATGGTGAGGCCCACTTGGGACGAGATGTCAGCAAGCCTCGTGGTCTTGTCCTGCATTTGTTGATGAGTGTGGGCCAGTAAAGCCAAGTCATCTGCAAAATCGAGGTCGTCAAGCTGTGT
This sequence comes from Semisulcospira habei, assembly GCA_036245525.1. Classification (NCBI taxonomy): domain Eukaryota; kingdom Metazoa; phylum Mollusca; class Gastropoda; family Semisulcospiridae; genus Semisulcospira; species Semisulcospira habei. The sequence continues at coordinate 28,019,877 of BTPG01000007.1, read as the reverse complement.
CCACAGTGTCCACTGTATTCCACTTCGTCTGTGCTCTGTGGTCCTCTTCATGACCCAGTCTATGGACAGTAGGAAGAGGAACGGAGACAGCAAACACCCCTGCCTGACACCGGTTCTGACCTGAAGCTCCCTGGTGAACTGCCCTTCGTGGATCACACGACATGTCATGCCATCGTAGCTGCTCTTGATCAGGCGGACGAGCTTTGTGGGTACACCGTAGTGTCGTAGGAGTTTCCACAGAGTCTCTCGGTCCACGCTGTCAAATGCTTTCTCATAATCCACAAAGTTGACGTACAACGGGGAGCTCCACTCCAGAGACTGTTCCACGATGATGCGGAGAGTGGCGATCTGGTTTGTACATGATCGGTTTTTCCTGAATCCTGCTTGCTGGTTTCTCAGCTGGGGGTCAACAGAGCTCTTCATTCTCTCCAGGATGATCCTGTTGAAGACCTTTCCTGGTACTGACAGCAAGGTGATTCCTCTGTAGTTGGAACACTTGCTGAGGTCGCCTTTCTTGGGAAGCTTGATTAGGTACCCCTCCTTCCAGTCAGCCGGCATCACCTCCTCTTCCCAGATCTTTTCAAACAGTGGGTACAGCAGCTCTACTGTTGTTTCTAGGTCTGCTTTCAGAGACTCCGCTGGGATACCATCTGGCCCTGCTGCTTTGCCGTTCTTCAAAAATGCCACTGCTCTTCTGATCTCTTCCCGGCTGGGTCTGTCACAGCTGATGGGTAGGTCGGTCTCTGCTGGCTGGATGTCTGGGGGGTCGGGTGGGCTGGGTCTGTTCAGTAACTCTTTAAAATACTCGGCCCATCTGTCGAGTTGGTCTGCTCTGTCTGCAATAGGCTTGCCTTCTTTGTCTTTTACTGGTCTTTCTGTATGGCCATACTTGCCCGACAATCTTCTGGTAATGATGTCTTCAATGAGACATTCAATTAAAATATGCTCTGAGGCTGTCTTAGCCACCCACTTCAGAAAAGTATTTCGCCAAGTTTCAAGCTTGTCAAATGTACGTTCAGCAGCAAGATTAGCGTAACTAGACAGGACGTAATTTGTATCTTGTTACTTCAATTGTTAGAGGTTTAGCCTGCCCGCCTTTGACATCATGAACATGCTATTAAATTCGCCCCACCGCGACCCGTTTTAAAATGTCCCTTCTATAAATAGAAGGGACTTATAAAGTAAAAGAAAATGCCCTAATGTTCTTCCACCACGGGGGACGCTGACAATGGCATCAAATGTCCATCGAAAGAATGCCCTGTATTATCAGATAGAATGTCGTCATACGATGTCGTCATACAATGTAGTCGTGTTTCTCTTACAGGTCACTATTTGTGCGTCGTTCTGTCATTTCTAACCCTACGGCACTAAGCCATAAGGTTCAAAATGAAAGACCAGCACACACTTTATTTTCTGTTCTGCACGTGTCCTCTCGATAATCCTCAACACATCACATTTCATAAGTTATCGTACATCTCTGACCTAGGACGGCGAAACATAGTAAGTCTATTTTTTGTGAAAAGCGCGATTTTCATAGGCTTACAAAGAAATCTCACTTTTTACAAAAAGTGGGTTTTCTGAATTCTGCCTTCTATGACAGACTTAAGCCATTGGCTGTCGGCAGCGGTTTGTCGCGATGATTCCTGCAGAACATCTGAGATTTGTTCGTCAAAACTGACGAATTTATAAATAAGGAATTTGACTATCATGCAACAATAGACGTCCATGCATAGAGGACGGTACGCTTTGCTTCAATGCACGCAGACTCCCAACGCTTTCTGATGTCCCATCGCGTGTAAGCCCCGCTGATCAGGAAATAGGCCGACGACTTGACGGGTACAACCGTTGGAAAAGAAGACGCGTTGACACAATCGCACCCTTACGAGAGCATAATTGGATCTTGTAAGGATTTGAAAGCGATCATACATTACATCAATTATGCCGCGTCAGGAGCCACAGATGCATGCATGGACCACACCGACAACACTGACTAAGTCCAGATCAGATGTAAGGAATGAAATGCGACACAGAGGAATTCACCACGGAATGGACTGGTAATTTTAGGCCGGTTCCCTGATGAGTAAGCCGGAGCCTGTAGTTACTAACTACGAATACCGATCGAAACGCCCCCGAGTGCTTCACACTTCTTAAATTCATGCTCGGATGTTAATAGCCGTCGGAACCAGAACGGCAGGATGCATACCTGGGTGGGACCTGTCTTTTACTACCTTCCTGCAGGAATCATCGCGACAAAAACCGCTGCAGACAGCCAAAGGGTGAAATAGTCCTATAGAGACTTTTCACCGCAGATTCAAAACTAGAAACAAGCGCACAACTTGAATAGTAAACATTATCAACGTAAACTGACGTCACCAGTTAGTGTCAGGTTACATAACGTACTCCAAGAGCTATTACATGTATAATTATTAACTCATTCAGCCCGACGGCCGTATTTCCCAAATTTTGGAGGCGTCATCTAATGACTATGCACAGTTGCGGGATATGGATCGACCATGATAATTCAAGGGGAGTCAAGCTAATCTGGCACTCCCCTTGAATTATCATAGTCGACCCATCTCCTGCTGTAGTGCATCAGGGCTGAATGGGCTAATCAGCTTCATCTGCAGTGTACACCATTACTAGCTGCACTACCCAATTTTAACCCTTTTAGCCCCGGATCCCTAAAGCAGGAGATGGCTTGACCATGATAACTCAAGGGTAGTGCCAGATGAGCTTGGCGCCATCTCCTGCAACTGGTACTTAGTCGTTAGACAACACCTCCAAAATTTGCGAAATGGGAACTTGCGGATAAAAGGGTTAACAGTAGATCAAAGACAGGGCTAGCTTGCTTGCTGCAAACGTCAAAAATAATGGCTAATATCAAAAAGTGACATCACTGTTTATTGCATACAATGTCATATATCACAAATGTCCGGCATAGGATGGCCGTTTTTTGTTCTTGTAAAAGCAGAGATTTTTTTAAAAATTACAATTAAAATCAGGCTTTTGAAAAGAAAATGGCAGATAATTTTAAATATGGCCTTCCCACAACGGTTGAAACCATCACTGAACTGTTTCTGTTTCTCTCACTGTCATAAACGCTATAAAAAATAAACGCTAACACATTATTTCACAGATGACGGAGAAGCGTCCGAGTTGGAGGAAGACGACCGGCTAACAGTGGGCGACTCTGTATCTACCTTCTCAACAGTGAGGATGAATGACCTGGGCGCTCGCCGCTGTGGTTTGAAGCCCATGGCCACAACGAGTGCGGATAATCCCGAGACTAGGTACATGAAGCCGGCCATTGTGAAGGGCCAGATGTAGGCGCCGGTTTCGTCAAACAGCTTGCCTAGTGGGTAAAAGAAAGGAAAACACAATTGAAAAATGAAATGAAATGTCAAAGATGATTTTGAGAGGAAGGGGCATAAAAAAAAAAAAAAAAAAAAAAAAAGACCGACCAAGTGTAGGCCTACACTTACTGACATTCCCGTGAAGAACACAAATGAAACGGGGCCCAGAATGAGCACCAAGAACAACAAGGACTAACAAGAGACATAAATCCATGAGGATTTGTGTCTCTTGCAGCTGGGGGAGTTCGCCTTGGCCCGGCAGTTACGGGACTAAGAGGGAGATTTTCAACTTATTACAATGAAAATCTCGCCTTTTGATCAAATGGACTTAACTCATTCTACCCCAACACCGAAATCCCCAAATTTTGCCGTTGCCCTCTGAAGACTGCACTCTAGTGCAGGAAACAGATCGACCATGATAGTTCAAGGGTGATGCCAGAATAGCTTGGCGCCCATAGGCGCCAAGCTATTCTGGCATCACCCTTGAACTATCATGGTCGATCCTTATCTTGCTGTGGTGTGTCTGGGGTAGAATGAGTTAATGTAATGTCTTTCACAGGGAATATGTGTCAGATACATAAAAGTGTTTTTCAACATGACTTACCTGTTTTCTTCTCCTCAACTGACTGACTGACTGACTGACTGACTCAATAATTGGAGTGAGTGAGTGAGTGAGTGAGTGAGTGAGTGAGTGAGTGAGTGAGTGAGTGAGTGAGTGAGTGAGTGAGTGAGTGAGTGAGTGAAAACGTTAAACGTTTAGGGCTTAACGTCTTTTGTCCACCACGAAGGTGATTTCAAAGACGGGGCACCGAAAAGAGGTCTGTACAAATTTTGACCCCAGCTGGGTTCGAAACCACGACTTTTCGGACGAGAGTCGAACGCTCTACCACCGAGCCACCCAGCTCCTCGAGTGGGTGAGTGAGAGAGTGTTGCAGAAAAGAGGTGGCCTAGAAAAGAAAAAAGCAGAAATCCATATTAACGTAAAATGAGATTTTCATTACAATACCCCACAAGTCTCCCTTTTCACAAAATCAGATTTACTGTCTTTTGCCGTCCTAGGGCAGAGGGGTTCGGAAACCATTGAAAATCCCTTTGCCGGATTTGACCCTTATCATCTTTTTCCTGCGGCCCCGTCTACCGTGTGTGCGTATATTATGACCTGATGGCCTTTGCCCATTCATTAGTGGGGGCGTACCTGCTAGCGGCGGATTGACCGTGAAGGCCAGGCCTTGGAAAAGGGCTACAACCCCGAAGGACTTGGTGAGCACCTCTATCCCGAGTTGTTCCGCCAGGACTATCGTCCTCATGGACACGGCCACAGCTGGAAGGAAAAGAAATACTTCATCAACCCGTTCATAGCCAAGAAAATGTGAACACCACCCAATTGCAAGAGGGATAGGTCCTCATGAGCCCCCGCAACTGCGGGGGCTCATGAGAAGCTATCCCTCTTGCTGACACCACGTTGAATCCGTATTCCTGGGACAACTACAACGTTTTGGTGTTCGATTCACACGAAGACTGAAGAAACACTGACAAACTGCGTGTGTCAACTGGCAATTATGCATGAAACAATTAATGAATGAAAATTAATGAATGAAAATTAATGAATGAAAATTATTGAATGAAACAACGTAATTAACTGTACTTTCGTTAATTAATGTAAGGGCAGCACACAGAATCTGATGAAAGATGTTACATGCCACCAGGAAATAAAAAGAAATCCAAGCTACATGATTAAGCTCTAATCAGCTTTAGATTTTTTTTTTTTTACTGCTGAGAAAAACTAACACCAGTTGTAGGGACTCATGAGGATTTATGCCTCTTTTTGTCATTGTGTATATTGCATTAAGATTGTTTCCATGTTCCTTGTGGACGGGCCTTGGGAGTCGCTTCTCTAAACAAAAGATAATAGTGCCTGGTACCATTCTTTCCAGTATGGCTGTCCAAGTATTTAGCAGAGCACCTTGCTTAGTGGCGGTCGCAGGACTAAGCTCACTCATCAGGGGCGGATCTGGGGGGGTGGGGTGTTTCCAGGGGTTCTGGACATCCCCCCCCAAAAAAAAAAAATAAATAAATAAATAAATAAATAAATAAATTTTTTAAAAATTGTATTAGTGTTGTGTTTGTTCTTGTTGGCTATGCCTCTTTCTTTGTTGGAATTTGCTTTGCATTTTACGTTTGGAAGTCTCTTTATTGGTATGGATTACACAGTAACCTTAACTTCAGTTCGAATGTAAATTACAGCATTGTTTTCTTACCCATACAAATTCCAAACACCGCCGCAGCCGCGCACAGCATAGAGAAGCTATTGCACCACGGGATGACGAAGTTCACACCCGCTGCCCACAAGAGCGCCACCACGTACAGCCAGATACTGCGCACTCGCAGCGCGTCTGTGACGATGCCGGCGACGATCCTGGCAACGGTGTTGGTGATGCCCACAACCGATATGAGAAAAGCGGCATCTTGGCGCTCAATACCTTTAGATACCGCCAGGTTGGGGAGGTAGGTTAGAGGTACGGCTTGAACTGAAAGGGAAAAAAAATGAAAACATGTGTGCTGGTCTGTTTATTTGGGACCTTATGGCTTTCAGCCGTAAGGTCCAAAATGACAGACCAGCAACCACAATCACACAAAATCGTCCAACATCCACACACGCACACACGAAATGACAGTCACACACACACACACACACACACACACACACACACACACACACACACACACACACACACACACACACACACAAATGGCCGTGCAGCACTCACAAATTCACAGATGGCGCAGGTACTTATTCCTAAATCAAATCAGGCCAGACACAGTAGGTTTGAGTCCCGACATAACATACTCAAGAGCAAAAGAAATGCGACATTTTTTAAATCATCGGAAACGCTTTGGCGTTTCCGATAATTCTAAAAATGTCGCATTTCTTTAGCTCGTCAGAATATTACAATGAACATGTCGTTCTTCACAAAAATGGACTTGTTGTTCGTTGCTTTTGACAGGACAGAGAATAACCCAACTAAGAAAGAAGCGAGCTTAGAAAAGACAGTGACAACTGTCTTTTCTAAGCGTACTTCTTTCTTCGTTTGGTTATTCTCTGCATTTTACACGCTTGGCGGTCACCATTTTTGGTCTGGATTTTGCCAGGGCAGACATTTTTCTCCAAAACTTACCGGTCCACAAGGTGAAGGTGACCAGGAGAAAGAGGAACGACTTGTTTCGGAACAGATTCTGATGCCACCGCGATTCCCTCCCCAGCCCCGTCTCTTCCTTGCTCGGCGTCAAGCTGCTGACGTCACTACTCACTGACTGCGTCATGTGCGCCAGGAATGAGTTCATACTGCGCCCGCACACCTGGTACTCAGCCAGATGACTGACACTCCCGCTGTAGTAGATATCCTTCCGCAAAATAGGCCGGAGAAGGCCCATGGCAATGTGGGATTTTTCGTCCTTGTGGAGATCGAGAGCCAGATATTCCGGAGCGAGTTGCGTCTCGCTGAAGTACTGAAGTTTCTTGTCTGTCACTGGCAGGATAGAAGTGGAGAGTGGGCCGGCGATATGCTCCACGCTTCTCGAGAGGCGGTCGGTTCGAACTAGAGACGCAGGCAAGGAGAACTTGCTGTGGGTGTGAGCGGGGGTGGTCAGAGTATGGTGGATCAAAAGCGGGTCTTTCTGATGGTGGTGGTGGTGGCGACGGTGGTGGCGATGGCGGCTGTGACGCAGCTGCTGTGACATCATGATGAAGGCTGCTAGGTTGACCCCCCTAGTTTGCTTACCCACTTTCTTCACCTGCTCGTACAGCCCTAAATCTGACCTGGCCAGGGCAGCTACGTCATCGTTGACCCCTTTAACAACACCGGTGCCTGCATGCACAAAGGGGTTAATCGATCCTACATCTTTTCCCTTCTTCATCATCGCCGTTGTCTCTCCTTCTTCCGACTCACCACTGTATTCGCTGCTAGAGCAACTTCCGCTTCCGCCTCTGCAGCATTTCCGGTTCCGGTTTGCGCGCGACGACGGAATTAAAGGCCGGAAGAGCATCCCGCAAGCCAGACAGTTCAACATGAATCCCGTCAGAATGAGAATGGTCTGCCGCCACGTGAAATGCTGAAGCAGCATGTCGCAGACGTAAGCGTAGACGAAAGTCCCGATCCCCGATCCGCTGGTGGCGATGCCTGTGGCTATGGCGCGCTTTTTGCTGAAGTAAAGCCCGACCACAATGATGGAGGGCAGGAAGGTCATGCAGATCCCTGAACCTGCAAACATAGTCACACGGTACGTGTACTAGTTCTTTGTATCATTTTTTTTTTAATACAAACACCGGCAAAGAAGTACTCAACGGAGAAAGAAACACGCTTAGAAAAGCCGGGTACAACAAAATGACGGGTACAACACGCTTGGCAGTCACCTTTTTGGTCTGGATTGCTTAAACACCGGCAAGAAAAACCAGATGAGTATATACTAGTATATAATATGAGAGCTGTCATCGCTGTCAAGAGTCTCTACCTTTTGTCTTTGACTTGATTCTGATGTTCAGATATCTCCTTTTGAAAAAGCCTCGCAGATGTGCCAATGCGCCATAGTACACTCTATAAGGGGCGCGCGCAGTGCATACGCGTCATTTGTTTGTCAAACGTCATTTGTCATGACGTATTATTTTTTTGTTTTTACGTAATGTTATATTTAACATGATATGAGTTTCGCTTTCGCTTCAAGACTTGGGAAAATGGTGACAAAACTAGAATTTCACGGTACAATTTCAGTTTTGTTATAATTTGTGTGAAAGCAGGTTGACTTTACATAGCTACATGATATACTAAATACACGTGCGTGCTCTTCTGAAAGCGCGTCGATGTATGTGTATGTGTGTGTGCGTGTGCGTGCGTGCGTGCGTGCGTGTGCGTGCGTGTGCGTGCGTGCATGCGCGCGCTCCAAACATCTTCAAGAGGCATAGATGTTCATTCGCCCTCCGGGCACATGAGGATCTATGCCTCTTGCACGCATATAATAATAATAAGTAATAAGCGCATTAAATAGGCGCTTTATCCCAATTGAAAATCGGCTCAAAGCGCCGCCGCGAACTGAACCCAACAAGCACGCTCACATATATGTGAGTGAGAGAGAGAGACAGAGAGAGAATTACGTCATATTTAGAGCATGTCTGCGTGCTGACGGAGTAGCTTCTTTTACGTCACCGCCACTGGCTGACTTTATCCAACTGTTTTAATTTTTTTTTCTGAAAAGAATTATTTTTTACTGAAGAAGTTGAAAGGGTACAAAGCTGGCTAATGAACTCATCCAATATTTTTCTCCAAACTAGCTATATCGGGTCATCTGAATGCTCTTCTGAAAGCGCGACGATGTGTGTGTGTGTGTGTGTGTGTGTGTGTGTGTGTGTGTGTGTGTGTGTGTGTGTGTGTGTGTGTGTGTGTGTGTGTGTGTGTGTGTGTGTGTGTGTGCGCGCGTGTGTGAGTGTTAGTGCGTGTATGCGCGCGCGCTCCAAACATCTCCAAGACACATAGATTCTCATGCGCTCTCATAGCGCATGAGGATCTATGCCTCTTGGAGATGCGCGAATGTCTGTGAGAGATAGAGAGAGAGTGCGGCGCGCGCTAGAGAGAATTACATCATATTTAGAGTATTATGTCAATGCAAAGAAGTACCCAACGGAGAAAGAAACACGCTTAGAAAAGACGGGTACAACACAATTTATTAATATTTCGGGTAAATACCCTTTGTCAATATAGACAAACAAACAGAGAGATTATCCGCTACTTATCTTCATTCGCTGATCTGCGAATGAAGATAAGTAGCGGCTAATCTCTCTGTTTGTTTGTCTATTTTGACAAAGGGTATTTACCCGAAATATTAATAAATTGTGTTGTACCCGTCTTTTCTAAGCGTGTTTCTTTCTTCGTTGGGTACTTCTTTGCATTTTACACGCTTGGCAGTCACCTTTTTGGTCTGGATTGATTTATTATGTCAATGTCTGCGTGGTGACGGAGTTGACTCTTTTACGTCACCGCCACTGTCTGACTTTCTCTAGAAGTCAATGGTTTTTTAGTGTTTTAATTATTGTATGAAAAGAATGATTTGTTTACTAAAGAAGTTGAAAGGATACAAAGCTGGCTAACGAACTCATCCAATGTCTTTATCCAAACTAGCTATATCCAAAATTTCAAGTAAATGTGACAAAAATTACGGACTCTAATCTGGGTCAACCCACTTCCTATAAAAGGTTATTTATGTCTTAAATGAGACATTCAATTACAATATGCTCGGAGACTCTGTTAGACACCCCTTTAAGAAAGTATTTCGCCAAGTTTCAATTTTGTGTGTACAGAAATTTCGGAGATTCTCTTGTTTACATACATACGCACGCACACACACACACACACACACACACACACACACACACACACACACACACACACACACACACACACACACACACACATACATACATACGCACACACGGCGCTTCGCACCAAATGTACGTTCAGCAGCGGTTAGCGTAACTAGACATGACGTAATTTGTATCTTGTTACTTCAATTGTTAGAGGTTTAGCCTGCCTGCCTTTGACATCATGGACAAGCTATTAAATTCGCCCCACTGCGACCCGTCCTAAAAAATCCCTTCTATAAATAGATGGGACTTTAAAATACGAAACCAAAGGCTGCCAGTGCTTGTAATTTAGAAGGTGCTGCACCCCAGGCTGTTCTACGCCCCACCCTGTGCACAAAAACCTTTCCGGTCTCGAATAGTCTCGTAATGGTGGCTTGCCCCTTGGTGATTGGTGAATCATTTTGGGCGGCGCCATGTTTTCGAAAGCAAAACGTACAGGAAGTTGCTGCTAGTTTTTTAAAGGCTGTAAATCTAGACCAATCAAGTAGGAAAAAACAGTGTCAGGGGAGAGAATTGCGCATTCCTAGGTCGATAATGCACAATTCTCACCCCTGGCAGCGCTTTTATTTCCCTACTTGCTTAGTAGTTTCTACTGGCAAGAAAGGTATAGAAGCAGGTAGGAAGTAGGCCCTAGAGGTCAGATTTGTCCCTTTGCGTATCGGTAGCGGTTTTTTGTTGCGATGATACCTGTCGGCATCATCGCGACAAAAATCGCTACCCACACGCAAAGGGTTTAGTTTTATACCTCTTTTGGACTGAGATAAAAATCGTGGAAATAACACCATCGGGTTATGAAAACGAGCGATGTGAAATGTGAACTTGTGTGTGAAAAAAACAAAACAAAACAAAACATCCCTGCTTGTTTGAGTTAAACTCATTCTGCCTGCGACACACCACAGCAAGATATGGCTCGACCATGATGATAGTTCAAGGGTGATGGCAGAATAGCTTGGCACCAATCTATTCTGCCGTTACCATTGAACTATCACGGTCGATCTGTCTCCTGAATTGTAATTCAGTCTTCAGAGGATAACTCCACAACTCCACAATGTGGCCATTTCGTACCTCGGGCACAATGCATTAATAGAGTGGCGGACTGAAGGACAAATTGAAATGAAAATGACAGCTCGCCGTCCCTTTCCAACCCCTAGCACACACACACCCCCTACCACCCCACCCCACCCCACCCCACCCCCACACACACACACACCCACCCCACACACCCACCCACTACCACCCTACCTTCTCTACTCCCCATCTTCCACTCCCTCTCCCCGTGCTAACAAACTGTCGCACAGGCTGATGTAACCAGCGCTGCAAGAGAACATAGACTCTTCGACCAACTTAGGACCTGCAGTGTAAAATTCTTGGGATCTTACCTCCGACAATGCCGTACATGACGATGAGAACATACACGTTTGGAGCGAACACAGAAGCGAAGAAACCAGCCGCGGATACCAAGGTCCCGGCGATGGCTACTTGTCGCAGGCTAAACCTTTTCAATAGCACACTGACCAGTGGCCCTGCAGAAACAACGAGAAAGCTGCAATTAATTCTTAACCCTTATCATTCGGAATACACAGTGTGTGAAATAAGTTTGACTAAAATAGTTCAAGGGTAGTGCCAGAATAGCTTGGCGCCGACAGGCGCCAAGCTATTCTGGCACCACCCTTGAACTAAAGCCATTGGTCTATATCCTTATCTGTAAGTACTATAATGTAGCTTGCCCATATGGCGGTGTACAAATTTGAAGCTTTAGACTCAGTATCATATGGGTTATGTCACTCGTAGCTTCCTCAATGTATAGACCCACATTCTCCCCCCCCCCCCCCACAAAAAAAAAAAAAAAAATGTAAAAATGGGCAGGCTGCGTACACTTCATGCGTCCGCTCCCTTCTCTCAGCGGTGCTGTTCTTACCCAAAAGACAACCCAAACCAAAGACATCAAAAAAGACAACCAAAAGACCCTCGCGCCGATGTCGGCCGCAGTGGGCCCGCGCACTACTGTCGTCGACCCGAGGACCTTAGCCGCGTACATCAAACTAACGCTTTGTAACGCATTTTCTGCCTCCAAGCTAGTGTTGACCTTAAAAGTCGCAGGAAAGACATATTTTACGCAATAAAAACGCGAATAAATTGACAATGTGTCGTTTAACTTATGCTTCCATGGTTTTCATTTTGACTGTGATGGAAACTCTCATCGCGTGAAGGATCTTCTCCTGCAGTATGGTCTAACCCAGGCCGTCAGTGAACCAACACACCGCTCTGGACATATACTGGACTGGGTTATTCACAGAGAGACTGACCAGCTCCTTTCGTCAGCCTGTGTCTCCGATTGTCTTGTGTCCGACCACAGATCCATTGTATGTAATCTGAATATCATTAACCCTCCCCATCCCCCCGTAACCATCACAAGCAGAAACCTCCGGATGATGGTAAAACCAGAGTCCATGCTTATCACGGCCGTTGTGCCGCTTCCCAGTTGTCCTGTCTTCCCAGTCACATCTCTGTCTGTCAAAATCAAATCACTTTCTCTGACACTGTCGAAAGCCTTGGTGTTTTCATTGACAGAGACCTCAAAATGAATAAGTATGTTATTCTTATATTGAACTTCAGCGCATTAGCAGTATTAGACAGTATCCGACGCCCGAAGCAACTGCCACCCTTGTCTCCTCCTTTGTTTTATCATGGTTAGACTACTGTAACCCCTCTCCTTTCCGGCCTGCCTAAAACTCAGCTAGATAAACTGCAGAAAGTGCAAAACACTGCTGCCCGTTTAGTTCTGCCCGTGCGTAAACATGACCATATCCCCCCCTCCCCCCCCCCCTCCCCGCCCTTAAGACACTCCACTGGCTGCCCGTACAAGAACGCATTCTGTATAAATTGTCCTGCATGTGCTTTAGATCTCTCAGCCTGACTTCTTCTGCCTATATCACTAACTTACTAGATCAGTATACTCCGTCTCGCACCCTCCGCTCTTCCTTTGACACACGTAAATTTCGCCTTCCCAATTTCAAATGTAAAACATGTGGCGGTCGTGCATTCTCCCATCTTGGCCCCGCCACTTGGAACAGCCTCCCCGCCCCTGTTCGTAACTGTCAAACGCTCTCCTATATTCAAATCACTCCTCAAAACCCACTTCTACAACGTTGCCTTTTACTAGTTCATTTCCCCAGCCATGCAAAATTCATCACCACTGTCAAGTGTGTGTGTATGTGTGTGTGTGTGTGTGTGTGTGTGTGTGTGTGTGTGTGTGTGTGTATGTGTGTGTGTGTATGTGTATGTGTGTGTGTGTGTGTGTGCGCGCGTGTGCGTGTGCTGTGTGTGTGTGTGCGTGTGTTAGCCTTTTCGTTGTATCAGCGCTTAAAGCTACTTTTAGAATAAGCGCTTAACAAATCTCCTTTATTATTATTATTATTATTATTATTATTATTATTATTATTATTATTATGGCACAGTAATCCCTTTTCGCTGTAAGGGGCCTAAAAAATCGCAAAACAGGCATATTTTAAACCCCAAAAAAGTTCCTGTTGTCTTTTGACGTATGATTCCATGGCACAGAAACCCTTGGTTACGGCAACAAGTGCAATTTCAACCTAGAGGCAATGAAACGTGTTTACCCATCATCATACTCATCCCCAGCTGGGCGGAGCCTACCCACGACGTCACGGACTTGGTCTCCCCGAAGTCTTCCAAGAGCTCCAGCAGCAGAATGCCAAAGGAGAACATAGTGCCGTCCAGGATGAAGTTCACCATGAAGGACCCGGCGCACACCACCCACCCCCAGCCTCCGTCCGGCACCAGGGAGTCCTGGAGGCAGAAGAGCATGGAGACAACGGTTAACCCTTTTGCCTGTCCGTAGCGATTTTTGTCGAGGTGATTCCTTCAGGAATCACCTCGACAAAAATCGCTACGGACAGGCGAAGGGTTCAGGGAGTTAAGAGAAGCATGTGCAGGACTTGACAAAAATCGCTACGGACAGGCGAAGGGTTCAGGGAGTTAAGAGAAGCATGTGCAGGACTTGACAAAAATCGCTACGGACAGGCGAAGGGTTCAGGGAGTTAAGAGAAGCATGTATAGGACTTGAACACAAACATGGTGGGGGGTGGGGGTAGTGTGAAGGAGGAAGGGGTGGGGGGGGGGAGCCGGGGGAGGGGGTCCAAAGCTCCAGAATCACTGACGGACCAATAAATACACTTATACTTTCATAAATGGCTGAAATGACAAAACGGTTAGAAAAGAAACCACGTACAATTAGATGTCCAGATTTGAATACTTAATTTTGCCAACACAACGGCTCTCAATGTTGTCTTGCCTCAACAAAGTAAATTCTACCCTTCTTTTCGCAAAACAAATGCACGCACATCTGCACGTAAAGTTTCACAAATAGAAACACGATAACTGCGCTGTACAATCAAATTCGAACTGACATTGTCTGTCTGTCTGTCTGTCTGTCTGTCTGTCTGTCTGTCTGTCTGTCTGTCTGTCTGTCTGTCTGTCTGTCTGTCTCTCTCTCTCTCTCTCTCTCTCTCTCTCTCTCTCTCTCTCTCTCTCTCTCTCTCTCTCTCTCTCTCTCTATGCGTCCTCTTTGTGGGACGAATGCAGTGAACTTCATTTTAAAAAACTAAACTCGCTGTATCGTCGTTCAATTAAGTTAATTATTCCTAACCCTATTTCCACGGCTGAGAAAATAAAATCCTTTGGCCTGCTTACACTGAAGGAACAACTCAAATTTAACAAATGCGTCCTCATGCACAAAATATTTCATTATCAAGCCCCGGAATATCTGCGCATGATATTTAACTTCAGCCCTCGGCATCACCTACATACGAGGAATGACTTGCTTCACTTACCCCGCCCACGGATAGATCTCTACAAGTCAAGCCTTCTATTTTCTGGTAGTTCTGTCTGGAACTCATTGCCATTAAACATTAAATCATTTTGCGATAAAATCCATTTTAAACGTGCATTGCACACTCACTTCCAATCAGCGTGACTTCACAGTTTGCCATATAAAAATAATTCTGCTGATAACACGTAAACGTCAAATTTTTTCTCTTTCTCCTTAAATTTGCTACCTGATCATCTATTGTGTTGTCGGTGTCACTATACGCTATTGATGCTGCTGATTCTATGACACTGTCTTAGATGAGTATAATATTAATGCTGTGCACGCGTTTCGTTCTCTTGCTTTTTGCATCGGAGGCAGTTAAAAATTCTCCATTGCGTTTTTTTTCCCCGTAGTTTTTCTTCCTCTTCTTCTTCTTCTTCTTCTTATTATTATTGTTAGTATTTGCATGCTCTGTTTATTTTCCTGTTATGTTGTTTGTTTACAGGACAGCTTGTAAGACAGGCATTGAGTTGCCTAATAGCTTTATCCTGAATAAATAAAGATTCATCATCTCTCTCTCTCTCTCTCTCTCTCTCTCTCTCTCTCTCTCTCTCTCTCTCTCTCTCTCTCTCTCTCTCTCTCTCTCTCCATCTATCCATCTATCCCTGTTAGTCTACTACAAGTGTGTGTTTATGACATCTCGCAAATGGATATACCACAAAATAACAACATGCACTGACGTATCGCTAAATTACCGCGTATAAGCTTGATAAGCTTGATCTTCCCGTGCAGTAACAGTCCCCAGGCGCCACCGTGGCTCCCCTGGCTGGTCTCTGATGAGAGGATGAATAAAAAACACACACGAAAAGAAACACATTCATTCAAATACAAAAGGGGGATTGTGTGTGTGTGTGGGGGGGGGGGGGGGGGGGGGGAATTCACCCCTTCAGTACCCCGGAAATAATGAACACCACACTACTACAAGAGATATAGATCCTCATGAGCCCCCGCAATTGCGGGGGCTCATGAGGTTCTATACTTCTTGCTGTAACCACTTTGTATCCGTGTTTCATGGGATGGTTGCAGCTATTGCGCGTTGAATTTACAGACTTCAGACGTACAATGTACGATCCGTGGCATTGGAGGGCTTAACTACAACTACGACTTTCAGCCGCAAGTTTCACTCAAAATCAGAGACCAGAACACACATGTATCACTGACATTTTTTAAAGAAAATAGCAGCCAGAAAGTTAAATCGCATTTTAAAAAAAAATCTTAACATGGGCACTCTTTATAGTTTAACAACATTAAATTCATGACAATGACGCACCTCTTCCTCCTCTTCATGAAGTTTCATCATCCCTTTCTCGCAGTCTCCGTTATGAAGAGGTGACTTCACTTCCGATTCCGGGTCCTTCAGGTTAGCTCCCTTGACATCCGGGCCATTTCCGGTGATCGCGATTTTCAGTATGTTGGGATCCATACATCGACTGGTATTTGAAGGCTGATGTGGTCAAAGTTCTAATCTGTCATATCTAAGCAAACCATATAAGAATAGTTAACCCCCTTGTGAATGCAGGCGTCAGTACTGATTACAATATCAGCTCCTGCGTGTACAAAGGGGTCAATAAACAAATGTTTTAAATAATTGTCAAGCATTTGATAACGACTAACCATTAACAGTAAAAACAAATAAATAAATAAATAAAAATCCTGCATGAATTAGATCCCTGACAGAAGCTCTTTAAGTCTATGAAAAATACCCAACCTTGAAAGAAGCACGCTTTGAAAGTCCAAGTACTCCACAGTTTATTTAAATAAATAGACTCTTTGTTCTAAACGTGTTTATTTGTTGTTTTTTTGTTTTGTTTTGTTTTTTGTTTTGTTCGGGTATTGGTGTTTTTATTTTGTTTTGTTTTGTGTTGTTGTTTTGTTTTTTGCACGCTTGACAGTCACCATTTTGGTCTGGATTTTTGTAAAGTCTAATACTGCCTTCTATCAGAGTAGGCGCTGACGTGACAATTCAAGATATAAGTGTAGCTGACTAATTTAGTTAGTTTTGGGGGGCTTAACCCAGGGCATGCGACTAAGGTCATCTCACGGCGGAATAGCTGAGAAAGGACTGAGTTATATAATTCCGGCGCGTATTTTATATATATATATATATATATATATATATATATATATATATATATATATATATATAATATATATATATACCAGTATTACATCATGAGCAACACGAGATTGACGGAACTCCTTTCACGACACAGTTCGCTCTTATAAGGCTGGCAACGACGTGTCAACCCTAAATGTTGATAGGCCGCGTTGTTTGACAGCTAATCGGCCCCAAGGCCTGTGAAAAGCTTTATGGAGGGGAAAAAAAGTATCAGGTTACATCAGCGTGTCCTTTGATCAAATTCAAAATTCACTCTCATAATTATAGAATGAACGAGATGTAAGGCTTAACCCTTTGGCTGTCGCTAGCGGTTTTTGTCGCGATGATTCCTGCAGAATCATCGCGACAAAAACCGCTACCGGCGACGGCCAAAGGGTTAACGTGTTGACTCATTTCCACAGCTAACAGACCTGTGCAGCATTTACACAGTTACAAATCTGCTGTCGTTTGCGATACACGCACTGGGAGGCGACTGATTTAAAATTAAAAAAAAAAAAAAAAAATTAGACGTAGTTCATCACCGCAGGGCTAAAGCGGTGAGAGAAAGTCCTCAGGGCCGCAGGCCCACTGCGGCCGATGTCGGCCCGAGGGTCTGTTGCACACTGGCTAATAATGTTCGCTAGAATGTGCATGCCGCGTTATTCAGCCGCGTGCGAGATTAGTCAATGGCCCGCGACGTGGTTTTTATTTGTGCTCGGGTCCGAAGGTCTGTCAGTAGCACTGCGGTCATAAAACACATGCATGTCCTACACACACTGAAGGTGCATTCACGTTGCATAATGCATTTCTTTCATCGCAGACTGTTGGGTGCTTCTAGTAAATAGACGATTTCCTTAACTCTTTCCCTGCCACTGTATACGTACATTGTTGTTTCTGAAATCTTGGCTCATTCAACGACCGAAAGCCGAAACTCAGCCCCAGAAAGCATGGATACAAATTGGTCTCAGCAAGAGGCACAGATCCTCATGAGCCCCCGCAGTTGCGGGGGCTCATGAGGATCTATGTCTCTTGCAGTTGGATCATGTTTACTTTTTCTTGGCAGCGAAGTGGTTGAAATCAAAAGTGGATAGGTGAACACGTTAGGCGCAAACAGTCGATTAAATGTGGATATAAATGTGTGATATCGCATGTTTGCCCGGCCGGACAAACACGTGGTATTACACGTTTATCATGTCAATCAACTTTTCTCGTCGAAACACTGACGTGCAATTTATATTTTACCTGCCCTGAGAACGTGATTTGTGTAGTGGCGCTTTTTGGCGGTTCTCGTGATTCGGGAATGATACATTTTCACCCTCGTGATCCGTGAAAGAAGAGGTCATCGTGATAAGTAAAAGCCAAAATAAACATTAAGTTGTGATCCGTTATATCGTGAAACGTGAAAACGTCCTGGTTATTTCGTGAAACGTTATAATGAGTCGGTTGCTAGACGGTGATTCTAGTTAGAAATCTTATCAGCTACCGTCCCATCCCCCTCCCCCCTCCCCCCCCCCCTTCCAACCCAAACGTTGTTCGATTTTTCGGCCAATGAAAAAAGAGGTTATGAAAGCGGTATCAGTGTTTTATCTTCATCGTCACTTTCATACTAGCTGTGCATACTTTTTTTTTTCTTTTTCGTTTTCATTTTTTTTTTTTTTTTTTTTTTTTTTTTGGGGGGGGGGGGGGGAGATTGATTGATTGTACATTGCTTAACGTCCCGATAGCAACAAAACTTTCTCAGGACGTGCCTGCACTGCTTATGAAAAAAACCTAAACAGAACATTGAATGTATGTCGCCAGCCGGTCCAATACGTTAAATAAACCTAACACATGGGGGCCTAAATAAAGCTAAGACCATTTAGCAACACACATCCAATATCAAGAGCTAAAGGCAGCGCAGACAGTAGGGAGAGTTTTAAAAAGGCAAATACAAGTTAATGGACCAAGGGTAGACAGAAACACATGCCCCAGAATAGAGAGGAAAACCCACCCTGTGGGGCTGACCAGGGTGACCCTGGGAACTAAAAAGTAGTTAACCCCACCCAAGTCCCCCGGGGCAGACCCGGGTGTTTTTTTTTTTTTTTTTTTTTTTTTTTTTTGGGGGGGGGGGGAGGGAGGGGGGGGCGGGGGAGATTCGTGATTAGTGAATGGCAACATAAATCGTCATGAACCCTTGATGACCCCCCGCCCTCCCCCACTCCGTCTCTGCTTTCCCACTTGCTGGACAGTCATGTGTCCTCGTGTGAAGTGGTCTGTGTAACCTGTTACCATTCGGCGTCAGGCGGCATTGCCAGTTTGTCTGCACTTGCGTAACCTACACTGAATGTTTTCTATTGAAGAACAGATATGTTGACGAGTCTGGGTCACGTTGTACGTATGCATGAATATACTAACACGTCCGCGCAAAGCACTAATGCAAACATAACTGGAAGGCTCATTCTAGGCGCCCCACATCAATAGCTGCGAAAGTGTCGTATTGCCGCCGGCAACGCTGTACGACACTTTCGCAGCTGTTGATGCGGGTCTTATTAGATAAGTTAACCTCGAATCTCACTCAGTGCGCAGAACTTTGAAGAGAGAGAGAGAGAGAGGGGGGAGGGGGGAGGGGGAGGGGGGGAGGGGAGAGAGAGAGACGGGTGTCTGTCTATAATATCCCATATAATAATATTAATGTCTGGAACAAGCAACCTTCTTTCACATAACTCATATCACTCTATTCTCTAAACAAAGTTACCATCCTTCGGCATCCATCAAACCACCCACCCATCTATTATAATTACCCTACACTCAACAAATCAATCAATCAATCAACCAATCAATCAGTCTCAGTCTTTCCCTTCCAACGTCATTGGCTGGCGTTGGACCTGCTCTGAACCATCTAAAATTATGATCTTTAATGACAGATGGTCTCTCACAAGGACGGCCACTTATTAACGGGTTCTGCTGTATATGTCTACGCGTAAAAGATTCAAGTAAAACAAACAACTATATAAACCAGCGCCCAAATTTTGAGCCGACGGTTATGAATCATACTCCTGCCGTGATCTGAAATGCTCAAAATCCAAAACCATTACACACATTTGTTTAAAAGTCCAAGACCGAATTCTAACACAACAGAACCTGTTTCAGTTGATTAACTCATTGTACCCCAACACCGAAATCCCCAAATGTTGCCGTTGCCGGTCTTCTCAAGACTGGAATGCAGTGCAGGACACAGATCGACCATGATAGTTCAAGGGTGATGCCAGAATAGCTTGGCGCCCATAGGCGCCAAGCTATTCTGGCATCACCCTTGAACTATCATGGTCGATCCTTATCTTGCTGTGGTGTGTCTGGGGTAGAATGATTTAACGGCCACGGAAAAAGTGGTCCCAAAAGACGGGTCCTCTCCGCCAAAGAGAATCCGGTCTTGTATGGCAAAAAGTGTTACCTACCACAGAGACAGCCATTTAGGTGGCTGTAATCTTGAGCAGCAAAAAGGGGGTACCTGCCATTAGGGATCATTATTTAACCCTTTGGCTGTCGCAGCGGTGTTTGTCGCGATGATGATTCCTACATGAATCATCGCGACAAAAACCGCTACCGACAGCCACAGGGCTTGATGTGACGGCTGTAGCCACCTAATTGATGGTCTTTACTGGTGTGGTGGCCTTTCATAACGGTTGTCCCTGAAAAGAGGTTCTGTTGTACAGTGGCAAGCAAACACTCACCGTTGTGTGCCGACCGTTTCGTCTCTTGCGTTTGCACTAAGGCGAAAACCGTCGCATAGGCAAGGCAAGAGGGGTAACAGGTTTAGGCTAAACTCCTGAGCGCCTTCTCCGACAGAGGAATTGCGCGGGATTCCTTACTCATTTCTGCCAGCACAAGAGGCATACATTTCAGTCACGGTCATGGATCCCCGCATTCTGGGGGGTTAATAGTAATTATGCCTCTTGCACAAAAGAACAACGTATGTTAACATGAACTATTGCATGCAACCCGGTAGAGACCGGTTTGGGACTAGTTTCAGCCGCCCGCGTAGCTCCTATACTGCCACTTTGGGGTGTTTTGTGTGTGTGTGTGTGGGGGGGGGGGGGGGGGGGTTGTTCTTGTTTTGTTTTTTTTTGTTTTTTTGGTTTTTTTTTTTTTGGGGGGGGGGGTGGGCGGGAGGGGCAGGGGGGCGGGTAATCGAACGTTTTCGTCATGAAAACCGCATATTATGAGAAACAAACCAGAAATTAGAGGCAAGTCACAATCATTATTTTCATATGGGAGCTTGGCGACGAAAAAGTGTTGACAGATCACGTCAGATAATAGAGAAACAGACGCAGTGTTCTAGTGCGCGTTGATAATGCTAAAACCGTTGTAAAAAAAAAAAAATTAAATAAAAAAAAAAGGTTCAGCTCAGATCAAAATGTAATCGCTGCGCTCGGAAGTGCCCATACGCGCTCCACCCCACCCATCAGAAGTCTTCCCAGAGTTTCTTTCGATATCGTGGCAAATAGTGATTGGTCTGGTTCACTATAGATCCCTCATGTCCCTTAGTCAAGTTTGCTCAAAGTCCATCACCTTTTTCAATCCACACGGGCACTGCCACGGCAGGAAGTGATCCACTGTGTGGTGCCCTAGCGGGTTTACTCCTTGAAATGCTTTTTCGTGTTTCTCATCACTTCCGTAGATTCTGGGTGATTTCTGTCTAACTAGCGACGGTGGTGGTTCTATCATTGTTCAGGACTGTCCTGAGTAGTGGATCCACAGAAGTATTCCAAGTGTTATGTTGGCTGTTGTTGGGTCCCAACTTACTTTACTACTATTTGTGAGCAGTATATGTCACTTTGGCCGAGGTTGGATCGACGCCCGGAGGTTGAGACCCAACAGCTGTTGCCCGCTGCTAGTCTGGGTTTACGCAAAAGAAACCACGAGTGCTCAGTTCGACCGAGAAAATGGGATTTTCAACTTGCATTTATCGGCTAGTCAAAGTACGAGTAATTTATTTTGCTTAACTCATTCTACCCCAACACCGAAATCCCCAAATTTTACTGTTGTCCTTTGAAGACTGCACTCTAGTGCAGGACACAGATCGACCATGATAGTTCAAGGGTGATGCCAGAATAGCTTGGCGCCCATAGGCGCCAAGCTATTCTGGCATCACCCTTGAACTATCATGGTCGATCCTTATCCTGCTGTGGTGTGTCTGGGGTAGAATGAGTTAAAGGTCCTCGGGGCCACTGCGGCCGTCGTGAACCCGAAGACATTTTGCTACTGGCCAGCCTTAAGGCCAGTCATAATTTGTCAGTACATTTACAATGGACATACCTCAGGTAACGGTGCCCTTTTGTCCTCAGAGTTGCTCACAGAAACCTGAGTCGGACACAAAATTGTGTTTCAATCTCACCCATACTCCTTTCCCCTGAAAAAAGAAATCTTTGTTTCATGTCATATACTGACAAACAAAAGAAACGCGACATGATTGGAGTCGTCGGAAACACGAACGTGTTTCCGACGACTCCGATCATGTTGCGTTTCTTTTGCTCGTCAGTATATTTTCCAGGCAAACGTTTACGCGAGTTACACTCGTCATCACTTGATGCGGCTTTCTGATCGAAATGCTTCTAGCAGCGCTGTGTCTGTTCACGCTAAATCATTTTTTTTCTTTTTTTAGTGCGACTTGGGCAAATAAATATACGATGCACTTTCGCTCAATACCACTAAACTGACAACAGTTGCACAGCTCTAATGTGTGAATGTGTTGCAAAGTAATACAGTATTCTGTTTACCACGTCATAAATAGCATGACTGTGAATCAATTGAGAGCGGTCACACCTCACGCCCTGCATGAAAGCCACGCTGGCATTCTCCTTAACCCGTTCACTGCCGAGGAAAACTGGCCAGTTGCATGAAACTTTTCTAAACCAGTAACTGCTAACCAGCAGGCCATCTGCACAGCAGGGATATTGGTTGGTTAGTTCGGGGTTTAACGTCCACGGCACCGAAGTGTCGGGCGGCCGGTTATAGGAAAATCTACTTGCCTATTACAGCAGGGAGGTTTTTGCGTGGCTCTAAATATAGCTCAAAGTAAACCCCGCTAGCTCATTCTACCCCAGACACCCCACAGCAAGATAAGGATCGACCACGTTAGTTCAAGGGTGATGCCAGAATAGCTTGGCGCCTATGGGCGCCAAGCTATTCTGGCATCACCCTTGAACTATCGTGGTCGATCTGTGTCCTGCACTGCAATGCAGTCTTCAGAGGACAAGGGCAAAATTTGGGGATTTCGGTGTTGGGGTAGAATGAGCTAGGGCAGTGATGGGCAGCTATTGGCTAATGAAAAGTGCGTGCAACTCGGCCATAAAACCAGCCAACTGCAAGCAGGATAGATTTTCATGAACCCCCGCAGTTGCGGGGGTTCATGAAGATCTATGCCTCTTGCAGGAACCAATTTGTCTCATTGTTTCTTTGGTGGCTGGGATCTTCCACGCTGAATGTACAATGGATTTAAAACCCTACGTCTACTGCGCTGAGTCTACTTTATGCAGTGAAGGGGTTAAGAAAATGATTGGTTTTCAGGGCGTGTGGGGTGTCGTTTTAACCCTTTGGCTGTCGGTAGCGGCTTTTGTCGCGATGAATCCTGCAGGAATCATCGGGACAAAACTCGCTACCAGCAGCCAAAGGTTATAGCGATTCATTGAGGCAATGACTGAAAGTGTTTTGTTTGTTTTTTCCATAGTTTCACAGCGAGTGGTGTGACCGTTTCAGAACGATTTTTAAGGGAGTCAGGGAGGGGTCACAGGGGGCGAGGTATGACATGATTCACCGTTGAATTACTGACGCACCCACGCACGCACTCACACACACATTTGTACGTGCATATAGCTGGTCAACAGGGGCGGATTAGGCGGGGGGGGGGGTACAGGGGGTTTGCCGCCCCCCCCCCCCTTCCCCAAGACCCCACATTCTTTAAAATGCTATAACAAAGTCCCTTCTTGGGGGTGTTTGGACTCCCCCCCCCCCCCTCCGATATTTTGGCGAATGATGAGAGTCTTAACACGCACACGCCATTCCCCCCTCCCCCCCCCCCCCCCCCCCCCCCCGCACCTCCGAAACTTTCCTATTTTTCGGCCCCTGGAAACAAGGAAAGGTCTAGCGTCGGGGAGGCCTTTTGTATCAGGTTGAAGGTCCCAAACAAAAGTTGGAACCCCCCCCCCCCCTCCCCTCAGCTGACACACAGCTGGTCATGAGAAACCTTATATTATTATTGGCGCACTTACATTCATACACACAGCTGTTCATGAAAAACCTATTATTGGCGCACGTAGGTCTGAACAATACACGGCAATGCACAAGAGCTATGCCCCAGTACACTGACGGTATTATGCAAGAAGCAATATGCCGAGTAAAAACAGTATTACCCCTTTACTGCCGGGATCAATTAACCCTTATCATTCGGAATACACCAGCGTGTGAAATACGTTTGACTAAAATAGTTCAAGGGTAGTGCCAAAATAGCTTGGCGCCTCTAGGCGCCAAGCTATACGGGCACCACCCGCCTTGAACAACAAAAGCCATTGGTCTACTGTATCGTTATTTATAAGTACTATAATGCAGCTTGCATATGGCAGTGTACAAATTTGAAGCTTTTAGCCTCAGTATGATATGGGCTAAGTCCAGTATCACTAGGCAGGCATTGTCATGGAACCCCCAGGGAAAGAGGAAAAGAGGTAGGCCGAGAAACTCCTGGCGTCGAGACCTCCAAGCAGACATCAAGAGACTGGGAACCACCTGGAGTAGAATCGAAGGAGAAGCACAGGACAGGAGTTGCTGGAGGCCTCTCGTCGACGGCCTATACCCGGGTAGGGGTGACAGGCGTAAGTAAGTAAGTAAGTATGATATGGGCTAAGGCCGGCGCTACACGGCTGCAAGAGACATAAACCCTCATTGGTCCCCGCAACCGCAACTGATTTATGACTCTTGTCAGTCCCATGCTCTTTATGCCAATTTATGTCCCATTTACCTTACGTGCTCTTCACGCGAATGCCCGTCAATAATCAGTCGTTTCAGTTGAGACGCGCAATTCGTGATCATTGGTAGCAACTACCTTCAGTAGTATAAACTTAGTCAACTCTTTTTCATGACACAGTGCGTTATTGTTAGTTAGCTAATCTAGCACTGCCCTTGAGTTATCATGGCCGATTTATCTCCTGCTCTAGTGCGTCGGGGTTAAATGGGTGACTACAAGCACATCACCCAAATCAGCCAATCCCAATGCGCAAAAGGCCAACGGCGGCCAACGTCGGACCGATGGTCTTTTGCGCATGGGGAATATCATTAGCACACATACGTCAAATCATGTCATTGCGAACATTACATCCAGAGACATAATCATAACTGAACGTGCAGCATACAGCAAAAGAAGAATAAAGCATTTTGTACAGAAAAAAAAAACAAAGGTTTCTGTGAACAGATGTTACAAATATTGAGTGCTTCAGAGCCCCAGGGAAGTTATATTTCATATTTTTATAGCGTGGCAAACGACCGGTGACGTACTGGTAGAGATAAAAAATGATATTTAACATTGTACATTATATATTATATAATGTAATGCGCATTATGCAGTCGACAAAAGTTCGCTAGTCATCACATGATCGAATGCGTTAAAAGTACAGCATCGTCATAATTACCGACCACGCTTTACGGAATAAAAAATATTTCGCTTATAGCATACTTCGGGCAGGATACAACAACAAAATCTAAGGCATTTCAGTTTTCATTATTATCCGAAGTCAAGTCGGCTCACTCTGACAGAGAAACCTGATGCAGAGAACGTTTGTGTCAGAAGATAATATGCGGTGCCTTGTAAATGAATTAGATGATGTGTAGTCTTTCGGTAAGTGTGACCACTGAAAGCTCAGACAGACAGCTCACATAAGACTAGAGAACCAGAACAAGTTAGCATATCATATTGAACTCACGTATTTTTCAAATTGTAGCCGGAGTGTCAACTAACGACTGTAAGTTACACCAAAGACAATACATTATAAGACAAATCACTCGCCCCGAGAGTGCGAGGACGCGTTTTACGAGTTTTCTCCCTTGTAATCGTGTTGAATCATGGCTGACCGAACGAGGCAAGGGTCTGACTTTTGCAACGCAATTTCTTGTTTGAACGCCCGCTACACATAAGCTGCACCGGCATATCATTTTTCCTTTTTCCCAAGGAAGAAACAAGGTAAGCCGATTACTCTGTGGTCTTATCTTTGCATAAATGCATAAATTTACGTCCGTATAATAACTTGATTTCATGGCGCAGAGGATGTCTATCGAAAATGTTCGATTCTGAATTAGAGTTGCCAGGGCGAGCCTCAGACAAAGGTCCCTCGTGTGATATGTATCTTTGGGTTTAAATCTGGGAGAGTGGAAAACTGATCCAACTGCAAACAGACCCTAGCCGGCTCTCCACGCCGTGAATTCCGAGAATTGTCAATGGAAAAGTGGTCTAACAACCATTTAGATCCAGAGTAATTATAAGTTTCTAGTAATTTTGTTTTCAAATGTAGAAGATGGCCATATGTACATAGACCAGTTTTCCTGTCCCATTTTATCTACCTAATGTTGGACTAACTCAAGTTAGATCTAGTCATTTGTGCCGCACGTGCTTAATTTAGGCGAGGAAAAGTATTCTTTAGGCTACACGGACCTTTCCCTTTCGTTCAAGGCAATACGACTGATAGGGAGAAGCCTGTCTAAGTTTCAAGTTCTTAATCAAGTTGTTTTAAGACCGATGTTCCGATCAAAAACAGGAAAGTACTGGTGAGAAATTAAGCAAAGAAACCTTGAGTTGTAAGGTCGTTGATAAAATTCAGTCATTGCAAAGTTACTTCGCTTTCATTGTCTATCAAGACTTAGAATACAAAAGTATAAAAGGTCATGCAGAACTCTGTCCACTTTACTGTTCTCACGAACTACGCCTACAGACTACAGTGTTTCGCTGGTGGTGTTTTAGTACTTGTATTTCAGTCTTTGTTATTCTCCCAACAGATGTCGGAAATGGGTGCAAAATACGCGCAGGGAAGAATTTGGACTGACTGTCACCTGCTGAGCTGCGTTCACGTTGCTGCAGGCTGTGCAGTGCCCATTTTTGAAAACAACCAGTTCACTTGTGCCGCGCAGAGGCGCAGGCTGCTATGGAATGCTGTGCCGACTTTGTTTTCGGTGCCCAACCCACCCCCACAACTAACAACAAAGAGACAGCCACCCCAGTCATAGGACCATCGCCAAGGGGAGGGGGAGAGTTGTGGTAAGTCAGGTGGGTGAGGGTCACGCTATCTGTCATCAGCCCCAGCCCTGCCTCGTGTTTGTTTTGTTAAGCCGTTACCGGCGCTCCTCTCTTCATTTAGCTGGCAACAGTGTCTAATAGCTAAGTCAGACCAGTACAACTGCAGCTGACATAGATCACTTTGAACCCCCAGGTACTGAATCGTATCATGAGAATCTGTGCATTTTGCAGACTCACTTTACATCCTTATTAGATCCCTCGGATGAGTAAGCCACTGAGGACTTATTTGCGTATCCAGGGCCTTCCATCCACAAGAAATCCAGACCACAAAAGTGACTGCCAAGCGTGTAAAATGCAAAGAAGTACCCAACGGAGAAAGAAAAACGCTTAGAAAAGACGGTTACAACACAATTTAATAATATTTCGGGTACATACCCTTTGTCAAAATCGACAAACAAACAGAGAGATCGATCGCTACTTATCTTCATTCACAGAAGGAATGTGGCAACTCTGCCACATTCCTTCTGCGAATGAAGATAAGTAGCGACTGATCTAAGCGTGTTTCTTTCTCCGTTGGGTACTTCTTTGCATCCACAAGAAGCATAGATCTTCATGAGCCCATACATGTTGTAAAGGCTGCTGCCGAATCAAAGTGCTCTTTTTGAATTTTTACATAGATTGGCCTCGTTTGCATCCTAAAGTTGAGGGTGTTATTATTGATTCAGTAAAGCGATTGGATTCAGTAATTTCAAGCGGCTCAGCCATACAATATAATTACGATATCGATCACAATTAAAAAGGATAAAATAGCCAACGAAGTTCAAAATCAAGTAAAAAAAAAACTTAATTTATCCCAGGATGGGGTAATTTCAGTCTGGACGGGAGCATAATATTATATATATATATATATATATATATATATATATATATATATATATATATATATATATATATATATATATATATATATATATATATATATATATATATATATAAAGTTAAAAAAAATTGGACAAGACGGACATACACACACATACACACAGGCACCCATGCACGCCAAATTTAGAAACTATACTAATACTGACATCTATACTAATACTGACAACTATCACATAAACCTTACAAGAACAAACTGGCACCTTCCATCCCCCTCATGATCGATTACAGATCTCACAGCTGAATATATTTAATATTGTAATTTATTAAAGTTGCACGCACACGTAAATAATGAGGAGGGAAACAGTTATTGTACTCTGGCCACTTAACAACATCAGATATTGAATGTTATTGCCAAAGTAGTGACTCGGTCGTGACGTTTGATCGAATCACCATATCAATCACCTCATGTTTTAATATCCAAATTGAAGAGAACAAACGGCTGTTCTGGCAGGAAATGTACAGAACATGACATGAAAATACGCTGTTGTGAACGGAAAAATTAGTAAAAACAAACAAAAAACAGAAACATGAAATACGCTAGAAAATATAACTATATAACTGAACGGCCTCCCCGTTAAAATGCCACCCCACCTCTCCACCCCTCCTCCTTCCCGGCCCGCGCCTAAACTTCTCCTCGCCACTCCCAAGGAATATGGGCCATGGATAGTTGAACACCACATAGTCACTCAGTCAGTGTAACTTTATGAAAACAATGTTTGTGTCAATTGATAGAAAAGGCAGAATGAATATTTTTAGCAGAAAGAAAAACAAGATATAAACAGTTATTTAGCAAAACGAGTTACTAGAAGTAGAACACAACTATAACAGACTGAACAATTCGTTGATCAACTATCCACCTAACTAAATATCTAGCAGATGTCAATGATCCATTGCTAAGACGTACAGGAATACCACCGCGAACATGTTCGTCTTCGCATTACAGCACAGAAATGGTACATTTATAATTTGGTTTCATGTATGTAGTAGAGGCAATGTCTTGGGCAATTGTGTGAACTGCTAAATGAATAAGATACTAATGTGTAATCTGAATTTGAAAACAATGCATTAGAATCAATGTCACTTGTGTAAACTGACACAGTCCTAACATGGGTCATATTTACTTCAGTCTCTGACTCAAGCTGCGACAGTTGGCACAATTGAAACGGATTGTCTATAACCGCTGTCCATGTTTCAGCGCAGAAAGGGCGCAGACCGACATTTTTGCCACACGTTCGGGGAATTAAACAAACAAAATAAAATATGGAAATGTTTAACGCTAATGTATATTAATGTACATGGCGAATACACACACTTACACTAGTTCACACATATTGAGTTGTGTTCGGCAGTGTTTGTCTACAGCGGACTTCACTTTGTTGTTCTTAAGCCCGCCATTAGGCTTAGCACACGTCACTGCACTGTCATTTAAGTGTGTATATTTCAGATCGTAATATTACAGTTAATGTGTCAGCTACATCCAATCACTGTAGCAATATCCTGCTAGACTGAATTGTGAGTTCCCACGCCGAACCGGCGAATTCTGATTCCACTGAAATGCGCTCGTGTTATGTAGATACAATGTTGCTGTTGTTTTTTTCTTTCACATGAACATGCGCCTGTACACTATGAGTAATAATATTTTAAAACAAACAAACAAACAAGTCGGATAATGCCGACCGTTCGCAGAGTTCAAGTTGACGACGGCCGCAAATTTGGAGACCATCTAAGACTTGTTAAGCGATATATCCGAATACGACACACAATATCACCCAAAAAAACAAAAAGAAAATTCGCAGCTGATTTTTTAAAGATTATATCTCCAGCAACTGCAGAAATGAAACGTGCACCGCATCAGTACACATCAGAATTATATACTGACGTGCACACATCTTAACCCGTAGGATGAACACAGGGTCGATCTCTGCTAGAAGCTGTATGATCATCAACAACCTTTTGCATATGAAAATCTATGCCTCTTGTAGACGGAGGGCACTTGATATGTGAATACGACCGCAAGATTTCACTCATTTAGGGGAGCTAATGTAGATGTAAATAGGGCCGCAAAACGCACAGATTCTCGTGAGATGACTCAGCCTGTGAAGGTGCATGGGGACCTATGTCAAGTGTAGTTGAAATAATCTGACAGGGGAACAATGTTGCGAGTGACATGAACATAAACGCGAGCGCTCACATCGGCTTGATGAGGTTTCCGACCTCACCCCGGGGTCAGGGCGTATCGGATTTCACTGAAATTTCAGGGACTCCGGTGGCGTTGGTCTTACGACTGACCCAGGACGAGGGATACTGCTACAGATTCAGAATCGCCGCCTCACGGGCACGCATGTCACTGCAACTAGGTACTAGGTACTTTCAATGAATATATATGAATCTGATTTATAATTTGTAAGCTGAAAATTTTAATTTATATAAAATTACCAAAAAATTACAGCACAAAAGATTAGTTGTGTGAGTTGTTTTCATAACTGTGGTCGTAAAATCTGTTGACTATTAAAATCACACAAGCAGATTTTAAATTTGGATGAATTTTCAATGGCCTTTTTGTGCGTGTTCAGTTCGCGCCTGCATGTGTGTGTGAAAATATATTTCTTGTCAGTCAGATGAAATGTGAATTGATTTTTTGATCTGAGTAAATATGCTATGGATTATCACGATATCATTAATGGTTTAATGCAAGGCCGGTTGTTTGTGTGTGTGCATATGAGTCCAGTGGAGAAACTGATGTGGGGGGAACTGCAGCAACAGGTGGTGAGGACAGCGATTCACCAAGAAAGCAGGCTTTGAAGAAAAGTATTAAAACTGTGCGCAACAGATTGTACTGCCTGCAGAAGAAATGTGTTACGACAGAAAGACGGCAAACAAGGAAAGAAAAGACATAAACACTCAAAGAGAAGAAGGATGCAGCAGTGAAGAGCTTGGCCCATTTTCTCTTTTTTTTTGTTTTTGCCTGATTCGTGTGTTCAGTTTATTTCAGCACAGTTGCGTGAAATACACAAAAAGAAACAAGGCCGGATACAGACAAAACAACAGTTCTATCTTTGTTTCATGCAAGCCCCAAGGCATATCGTATATTTGCAAAAATCGTCCTCCCGTCAGTTTCAACCTTACGGAAAACTATGCAAAAGAGTTCAGTCTGCCCCGGCTTTAATGCCAAGATGCTGAAAGCGCTTCAGATTAAAGTGTTTGCATTGCCGCCAAAAGTCAGATCTGTGTGAAATAGACAAAACACAAAAAAGCAAAAGCAAAAAAAAAAAAAATTAAAAAAAAACGTGATCAAATAGAAGAAGCAGAGGATTTTGGGGACGATGAGAGGAGGATGAGAGGACAAAGCTTGCAGCAAACCATGCGACTGTCTTTGGTGTATGGGGTTTAGTTTTCCCGGAAGAAGCCGATAGTCTTGTAAGGGAGGAGGGGGTTGTTGGAGAACATAATTCTGATCGGTGGTGATATGTTTATCTGTTTACCTGGTAATGACTTTTAGATCTAAAGGTTTCGTGCACACAATGAGGGAGTAGCGGTGGGCATGTGACTGGTGGTATTGTCTGTTGTACGTCTTATGATAATTCAGCCTAATGCGTATATTCATGTTGACCTACTATTTCGTGTATGATGAATAATTTTGTCATAAATTTACATGTGTTGGGTTGAGAGATGAATGGAGAGGATGACAAAGAACAGGCAATTAGTGATAATTTATTATTAATCTCTTTGTGCATACAGCGCCAGGTACTGTTTACAGTTTCTAACGAGTGTATGCATAAGGTGGTTAGCGTGGCCTGTGTATTTGGTTTTCTTGATAATATCTGCTGCAAGTTGAGCGTGTATTAATAAACTGATCTTCTTGTGAGATTGTTCAAAACAACTGATGTTTGTTGTAAATTATTTCTTATTTAATCCTGTGCTGGTGGTTTGTTTGTATGTGTGTTCGTTTGTGTGCATGTGTGTTCGTTTGTGTGCATGTGTGTTTCTTTGCGTGCATGTGTGTGAGTGTGTGTGTGTGTGTTGTATGTGTGTGTGTGTGTGTGTGTGTGTGTGTGTGTGTGTGTGTGTGTGTGTGTGTGTGTGTGTGTGTGTGTGTGTACTAGACATCAACTCACACTTACGGCAACAATGAAATGCCTCAAACCAAGGGGAATCACAGCGCTGGACAGACAAACAGTTAGATCCCCTGAAATGCCTGATTTATTTATTTTTTTTATTGCACTGTCCGTGCTAATAACAACTTTCCCGAAAAATCTTTCGATTAGGAATAGAAAACAAATATCTTAGAAGCAAAGCTCATGTGATTTTAAAACAGTTTACCGCAATGCACACACAAAAAGCATATGTTACCCTTCAAAACGCCTCGCGTCAGAGCTCGAGTCCATTACCAGATAGTATTAGACGTACGGCCACAACACGATTACACCATGGGCCGCAACTGCTACACTGACCTCGCTTTTTTTAGTAAGCCTTATGAAGGAGTGATCTGTCTTATAATGTATTGTCTTTGGTTACACTGAGATGATTGATCAACCATGATCAACCTTCAGGCGCCAAGCTAATCTGGCACTACCCTTGAATTATCATGGTCGATCGATCTCCCGTACGTAGGACTAAATGGGCGGCTGCAGAGATTCATGAGGGTCTATGTCTCTTGCTAAGCTCCAGCTACTTCCTTCCGATTACCCCCCTTCGCTGCCAGTGATTCATGAATTGCGCGTCTCAGTAAAAGCGACCGCGGCCGGCGCAACGACGCACATGGCACTGAACCGCGTGAAGAACACGTCAGTGTACGGCATTAGCGGGACATTAGGCATACAGAACATGAGGCTAACAAGAGACATTATTATTGTTATTATTATTATTATTATTATTATTATTATTATTATTATTATTATAAATAGCTCTTGTATAGCGCTGTTCTCCAGGAAAACACTGCCGGGACTCACTGCGCATGCACAACACAATCTCTCTCAGACACACGCACAATTATACACTACTTTAACCCATCCCATCCCTTCCCAACACCTTACATCCACTTCCCTGTCACATAAGATCCAGAATCAGAATAAAAGGCAGTCAATATTTAGCTTAAGGTGAGCTAAATGTTAAATGCCCGACAGAAAAGAAAAGTCTTTAAGTGAAATTTGAACTCACCTGTGACAAGTGTGGGCAGATTCCGCATTGCAATTGACAGCGAATTCCACACGATGGGGCTAAAAAGGTAAAAGAAAGCCGGCTTCCCGACAGTCTTGACTTCGGGACTGAGGGGCGGGGGGAGGGGGGTGGAGGCTCGTGAGGGTTTATAGCGTTCACCTCCTGCTCCGACGGTTAAAGGTTATATAGGGAGCCATACCATTGTACGGGCCCTGGGCCCCCATGCATGTCACGCCATTATCCATGGTAATGAGCCATTTTGGTTAATGGTCACAAATCTTCCATTTAACGGAATGCATGACCCATTTTAGCAGCCTAATGATTCATTAAATTTAATGCCGCTGTACCCCAACATTAGCAATCCTAATGGGCGCTTAGTGTGCGGTGGTGGTGAAAAGCCGGTAAGCTGCACGGGAATTTCGTGCTTGAGTGGCTATTCAGTTCTCGTTGGATGACTGCCCGAGGAAGAGAAAAGACAGTTAGTCCATAATATTCGTCACGGCTGCCCACAAACCCACACATTTAGTTAGGGAGTGCCGCGCTAGCTTAGGGCGAGGTGACCTTACTAAACTGTCTTGATACTGATACATTTTAGCCGGTTGCCTGTCTTCTAGTCCGTTGCATGCATTGCTCATCTTTATTTTCCTAAGCATGTCTAGTGTCTACAGAAAGTTTATTTTCTTACCTTTTAAGTGTATGTCTTAAATACAACATACGTACAGCTTAAACAACATGCCGTAAATGACCGGCGCCATTCAGTAAAATGTATCCCGTGTGGTACACGGTCAACGCTGAAGTACACACATAGCGTGCTCGAGTAAAGCAGTGATGAGAATAGCGAGACTATAGTTGCACAGCCGTAACAGATTGCGCTCAGCTCTGTGCTGCCAGCCGGCGATATTAACAGAGACGACGCGCTGCGCGGCTCCTTATCTCGGCGCCGCACGCACGCGCGCCTCAAAACTAAATGGGAGGCCTTCAACTGCGCATGCGCGAACTAGTCAAAGCGGAAGGGATTCCCTCCAGTCTAAATATAAAGTAGCCCTTAACTAATGGCGCGTTTTTTGGACAACGTGCATTCCAATTAGGGTCCGTACAAATGGTCCATTTACAAATGACCCTTTAGTCCTAATGGGCAAGTACTTTTAATGATGCAATGTGCATATGGTCTTTGGTAAGCGTCTACGGCCGCACTGTTAGCCAGGCCCCGCTATAAAGTTCAAGGCAACAAATAGTTCGATGACAACATATAGCGGTTCGGTGACAACATATAGTTCGGTGACAACATATAGTTCTCTGGATATCGTTAACCCTTTCACCCCTACTCACGACACCAATATCATGTCGGGTCTTTCACCCTAAGAATATGTATGCGAACAGCTTCGAATCATTAGTGACAAACGCAGATGCAAAACATAAATAAATAAATAAATAAATAATAAAAAAAAATAGCGTCACTAAACCTTCGGGGAATAAGGGGAGATAAAAGTTTAATCCACACTCTGCTTTCTAAGTAAAGTCGCCCATCTTTCTGGCTCTGTCAGTCGTGCCATCATAATGGCAGGCTCAAACTCACCCACAGCTCCTCGAGCTCATGAAAACATGCATGCTATCATTTATGTCATCGGCCACTAACTTCTTGCCCTAAGCTACGAACAAGAAAGAAACCCATGATTACATTAGTAAATTGGCCATTTGGCCAATTCCAACTGACCAATTTACTAATGTTCATAGATCAATAAAGAATAATACATGTAATAATATTCAAATAATTATGTATCTTCATCCCAAAAGCAGCATGAGAAGAACAATTGGGGGATAAAGTTAGTTTTCCTCTTACTAGTGTGGTTACGTTTACGCCGAACGACTCCCAGCAACGAACGAGAGCAAATTCACTGGGCACACCATAAGCATAGATCGCATGGATCCCTTTCAGTTTGCTTACAGGGCTAGAAGGGGGGTGGAGGATGCCTCTGTTCTTCTTCTTGATCTTGTCTTAAGTCATCTCGAGTATAAAGCTGGAACGTTCACTAGAGTACTTTTCATGGATTTTTCTTCAGCCTTTAATACGTTACAGCCGCACTTGCTTCTTTCTCGTCTTTTGGATCTTCAAGTTAACTCAGAACTCGTTCTTTGGATAAGGGCTTTTTGTGCGATCGGCCACAGAGGCTCAGCGTGGGTGGATGCATGTCTAGTGAGCGGGTTTTGAACACTGGGGCGCCTCAGGGGTGTTTACACCAATGAATTAACGTGCAATACTCATATTCTCACCCTTATCAAATTTGCAGACGACATGGCTTTGGTTGCACGCCTTAAAGACGAGCATTTACTCTCTCAGTACTTTGAATTCATAAAATTTCTCACTTTTTGGTTTGGATCAAGCTTTCTGGAATTAAATGTTCAAAAAACAAAGGAAATCTGTTTTGAGGAGGGTCGGGCGCGGGACACATCCCTGGTGCGGCCAGTTATGATAAACCATGAAGCTGTGGAATAGGTTGATTCTTTAAGTACCTTGGCACTGTTCTGGACAAAAAAGTTAGTTTTAGTCTTCATGTTGACAGTGTTTGCAGAAAGGCAAATCAGAGATTGTATCTTTTGAGGAAATTGAAGTCCTTTGACGTTGATTCAGTTTTTAGAAACAGCGTGTACAGATCTTTAATTGAAAGCATTCTCACTTTTAATGTCATAGCATGGTTTGGAAACCTGACTGTAAGAGATAAGGCAAAGTTGACACGTGTCGTCAAACTGGCAGGCAAAATCGTTGGCCATGAGCAAAGATCTCTTTCAGGACTCTACGAGTTGTTTTGTAAGAGAAAAGCAGGCAAAATTATCCGTGACCCCACCCACCCCCTTCATGACGCATTCAAAATGTTGCCCTCCGGTAGACGACTGCGTGCTCCTTTGGCAAAACGTAGCGTGTACAAGCGCTCCTTCATTCCTACCGCCATCAGTATACTAAACTCAAAACAACTGTGATGATGGTCCATTCTCCTCTTCATTCCTTCATTCTGCATTCAGCCTAAGCCTAACCCACCATACCATTTCCTCCCCTTGTTTTACCCCCCTCCCCCCCCCCCCCCAATACTTCTTTTAGCGTGTATGTATGCTGATAGGGTGTGAGTGTATGTTTGATATTGTGATGCTTGTATTTTTGTTGCATATATGTTGCACATATTATTATTATCATTATTTATGTCACTTGATTCTTTGTTTTATTTAATTATCGTACACCAGTGCTGCAAAGAAAAATTTCCATATAAAAATCTTTTTATCTGGACAATAAAGTTTTTGAATCTTTGAATCTTGAATCTATGCCTCTTGGAGATAGTTGGAGTGTTGTCTGTACTTATGGTTGAAAACGAAACCTCACGGCTAGTGACAGTATGTGTGCAACAACTTGAACATCGCCCCGGAACAACGTGCTCAACGACAACTGATGTAAAAACTGTACACTGTTGTAATTGCGACGGTACAGTGGAAAGAAGGGGGAGGGGGGATGGTAGGGGGTGCTGCAATAACATGAAAGCACCGCCCTCCTTTTCGGACCATGTTGTGGACTCGCAGTGAATTATTATTTTATTATTTTATTTTTTTAAGCCGAGGGGGGGGGGGGAGTGCTGTAGTACCAAAGCCCCCCCCCCCCCCCCCCCCCCTTTGGATCCGGCCCTGCAGGTCATTGTGCAGTGGTTTCAGACGCGAAATCGGCACCTGCTGGGGGGTCAAGGGGTTAACCGCAAACTCCTACACCCACCCCTCACGGCTCCAACTCCTTTTTGCCTCTCACCCCATCCCCCTCCACCCTCGATTCCACCCCCTCCCCCCCTACACCCCGTCCATGTGTCATCACTTGTCATTATCGCTTGGTTGCTCATACAACATAATTATGTATCCGACAGTGATAGCGTCCACACAGTGGAATGTTCTGGGGCCGCATCGCTTTAGCATGTCAGCGCCACAAACACTAATGAAACACTCGGTGGGGAAAACCCTCTGATCACCCCATCTGGGTGGGCACTGATGTAAATGGGACCGGATCCTAACAGCCAGAGGGATAGATTCTTATGAGCCCCTGCGACTGCAGGGGCTCATGAGGATCTATGTCTCTCGCAATGGACCACAATGAATTTTATTTTTTTAACACCTGCGAGTAGGTCCTATTGCACTTTGAGCCCCACACTGAATCACACACACACCCACACACCCACACACACACACACACACACACACACACACACACACACACACGCACGCACGCACGCACACACACACACACACACACACACGCACACACACACGACGTAAAAAATAGGTTATGCATTGACAGCTGGCGAATACATTTATTGTTCATTAAGTGCGTGCTGGTGTGTGATTGAGGGCCGTACGGTTTCAGTAATCCGTTCAGTGCCAGATGACGCACTCTGTGTTTCTAAGTGCATTTTTTTTTTTTTTTATAATATAGTCAAAACAAAATAAAAACCCTGTACGATCCAGGAAGATTAATTCAAAGTAGTGTCATCAAGAGGCATAGATCCTCATGAGTCCCCGAAACTGCGGGGGCTCATGAGGATCTATACCCCTTGTAATTGGGTGGTGTTCAAAGTTTCTCGGCGCTGAACGGGTTAATTCATTAAACCCCAACGCGCTGCAGCAGATGATGGATAGATCCTGACAATTCAAGGGTACCGCCTGATTAGCTTGGCGCCACTATCTGGCTCTACCCTTGAATCGTCACAGTCGATCCATCTCCTGCTACTGGTACATAGTTGTTAGATGACACCTCCAAAATTTTGGGAAAATGCGGCCGTATGGTTAAAGGGGTTAAAGGCCGTAAGGTCTGAAACCACAGACCAGTCAACGATCAACCACTTCTGTCTGTGACTGAAGCAAGTGTAAAATGTCAGTCTCAGACTGGTTTTCTAATCTAAGTTATAGATCTGGGGCCACTTGCTATAGCGGAGCACCTTGCTTAGTGGCTGGCGCAGGACGAAGCTCACTCATGCAACTGGCCCCTGGGTTCAGCGGCATGAGTTTGCTTAGTCATGCGCAGGCCTCAAAGCTGGCCATTAAGCAAGGCGCTCCGCTTATGCAACTGAGGCCAGCGGCTTTGTTAACCCTTTTAGCCCCGAGTCCCTACAG
This sequence comes from Semisulcospira habei, assembly GCA_036245525.1. Taxonomy (NCBI): domain Eukaryota; kingdom Metazoa; phylum Mollusca; class Gastropoda; family Semisulcospiridae; genus Semisulcospira; species Semisulcospira habei. The sequence goes on along the minus strand of BTPG01000007.1, from coordinate 27,981,642 downwards.
CAGGAGCTTGATTGACCATGATATCAGGTAGCCGATAGCTGGCCCTTAGGCCCAGCTAATGGCACTACTTGATATCTGTCATCAGTCGCAACTCAGTGGTACATAGTCATCAGCCAACACCGCCAAGATCTGAGAAATGGGACCTTGGGGCTAAAAGGGTTAAGCTACGCTATGCTTTGTTTTGTTATTCTATGCAACAACCTGTTACACAACGCAAATAATATTTGATGTACTTTGCACGGCATCAAATCCCTCCCCCTCCTCTCCCCCCCCCCCCCCCCCCCCCCCAACAACAAACAAACAGGTGTAGTCCATAAGCTAGGAAGGTCTACCGTGCACCCCCCCCCCCCCCCCCCCAGTACTCAATAAGATGGATTTCAAAGTGTTCCTTAGTATGTCCTGAGATGTTTAAGCCATGTTCCCCGAAAATCCTTAGGAACACACCAGAGATATAGCCGATGGCGCAAGGGTACCCCAATTCACGCTCTTCGCAGGTGCTAAAATGAGGTTGAGAAACATTTTCCTCTAAATAAATCAGAATTCATTCCAGAAGCCCAAATCAGGTAATATTATGTCAAGGCACACCTTCTGCATCCTCTGCAAAAAACAGAATGAAAAAATATTGAATCTCTGGCTCACAGTGAAAGTATTTGTGCACCCAGTAAACGACCATTTCCGCGAAATCGCAAAAAAAAGACAAAAATAATGTGTCAGATGCCTTCAGACATTTTCTATAACACTGACAGTCCATTTGTAGGTTTACATCATTAAAACAGGATGTCACAATTATTATAAACTTGACTAGGTGATGCTGTGATCACTGTGAGTGCCACAGTGGTTGATTTTGTATCCCTACCCCCAAGTTGTAAAAATACACAAAATTAATTAGAAAAAATTGCTTAAGTTATCCCATTTTATTTTGACCTCTCTTTACCTATTGAGTTTCAATAATGTGAGCATAAAGTGCAAGAAAATAAGGAAAGTCGGCATCCTTTACGGTATGTTCGTGGTGAATGATAGCTTTTTACCATTTAAAATTGCTGAATTGGGAAACGTACATTGTTTCTGATGCCCTCAGAAATTTTGTATACAACTGATAGGTCTTTTTTAGGTTTTATTGTTTAGGATAGAGTACCACAGTTACTCCCAATCTGATTTTATGATGCTGTGATGCATTTAGGGGCCACAGTGGCTGAATCTGCTGCCCTACCCCCATTTTACCTGTACGCAAAGGAACGAAAAATGATCATAACAATTGCTCCTCTGATTAAATATTTTTGTTGCCAGTTTTCTTAACAAAATATGTATATTGAGCATAAACATTTGTGATCATTTCATTAATTTCAATGTGACCCATCGATTTAATTGTAATTCTTTTTATTTAAGGCATGCTTAACAGGGGCTGCCGCTGAAGCTTCTATCGTCTGCACATTCAGCACTCTTGTCAAACTCGGGGAAGGTGTACCTCAGGGAGATGTTGTGTCTGATGCTGTTTTTGGTCTACATTAATGACATCAGTACAACAGTACCAAGGTTCGTCTTGAACATCCTCCATGCAGATGACTTTGCAGTGTGGAGCGCAGCAGAACATAAAGAAATAGCATCCTCCAGAATCCAGGATGCTGCCAATAGAGTCAGCAGCTGGACTGAAAGAGGCCACTCAAACTGAGCTAGACCATCTCTTTCAATCAGACGGAAGAGGTCACCTCAAAACTGGAGACCTTCCAGTACCAAAGACAGACAGGCCAACTTTACTGGCAACAAATAAATTACTGGATTCACGTGGAGGCATAAAGAAATCCTCCAGAACATAAAAAAATAGCATCCTCCAGAATCCAGGATGCTGACTATAGAGTCAGCAGCTGGACTGAAAGAGGCCACTCAAACTGAGCTAGACCATCTCTTTCAATCAGATGGAAGAGGTCACCTCAAAACTGGAGATCTTCCAGTACCAAAGACAGACAGGCCAACTTTACTGGCAACAAATAAATTACTGGATTCACGTGGAGGCCTCACATTGAAACCATGGAAGCTAGAGCTGCAAAAAAGAAAGAGTCTCTGATGAAGAACTGGTGGGGACCACATTGGCGCAAATTACAGCATCCTGGCACAAGCAAACACATGCTCGGTCAGACCAGTTGTGCAGTACCAAGATACATCGACAACATGAAACACTGCCTGAAACCCAAAAAGCCAGGCTTGACAAGATGCAGAACATGGGTCATTCTCATGATGCAGTGACATTCTTAGAGCCATCTGGAGCACCCCAATTTAGGAAATGGAGGACATTGGAGCCACTGGAATGCAGAACAGCACACACGATGAAGAGACTTACTAAACACCGACAGCATGGGAGACTACAGGAGCAGACCAAGAACCGTCAGAAATGCCCAATCTGAACTGCCAACTGAAGGTCCTGCAAAGGGCTAACACTGACGTCCTGGAACCAAGCCCAAAGATGTGTGAACAGCTCCCTTCAGATACCTGGACATCTCGAAAGAGCCTTCAAGACAACATAATGTTCCAGGACTCTTTGCCAAAGGTCACGGCACTGCACAAAGCCATCTTGCTGGAGGTTGTGCACAAGCGCTACCCTCACGGCAGCTGTGATACCACACAAGATGCTGTGTTGAATGAAGGAAGTGGCGTGTACATCTGTTGTGCAGACCGCACTACTACCTCCCTCTCCTTACCAGCTAGCGGCAGCAGCTCCAACTATCGTACAGATCTGCAGGTGCTCAACACAGCAGCAGAGCACTAGCTAGGGAAAGGCAGCAGCTTGATCCACTGATCTCACCAGGAAGCTTCAAAATAGACTGGATGCCCTGTCCACAAAATAGTGCTGCAGTGGATTCCAGTGCATTCTGGACTAGCTGGGAATGGAGACACTACAACAACAAAGTGATTGGCAAAAGCAGAATGGCGGCTGCAGCCCGTGGGCAGATGACATCAACAAGCTGAACAGGGAGAGCCAGGCCACCATCTTTCATCTACACACTGATTACTCTGGACTGGGTCCATCCAGAAAAGCAGGAACGTTTCACAAACCCAAACTGAAGCCTGAAGCTTTACACACTTTAATCAGATCACTCTGTATCAGCAATTATTTGAAGCTTCCGTGCCTAATGCGTGAAGAGATACCAAAATAAAAGAACGCTTAGTGAATGGCGGACTTCGGTAGAAGCGTAAACAACCAATCAGAATGTTCGCCATGCAGTCACTTTATGATCAGAGCTAAATATAGATCACTTGCAACAAGCGCGTCAGCATGATCGTTTGCAATGGGAATAGTCACAAATTGAGGGAGAAAAAAAAAAAGAAGTAGACAAAAGTTTGCCAGTACGTTGTCATTTTTTACAAACTTTCACAGACTTAAGGAAAAAGACTGAAATTGACAGACTTTCCAGGGCCCTCAAAAAGCCTTGCCATTTTTTTTACAACTTTCACAAATGTTCACAGACCGTAAGGACCCTGCTGAACTCACCTCGTGAGACTGGGTCATGTGGAAACAGCCCTATGCGAATTTGGCGTAGAAAATCGGTCTCCTTAGCACATTCTCCAAACATGTCCATACAGAGAAGCGGTCTGCTGGCAGTTCTGACCAGAAGACACGCCCCTATACACCAAACTCTGAAAACATGCTGCCTAGCTCTTGACAGCTCACTTATTGGCAGCCAGAACAATATAAGATTTAAAGACGGCCATAAAAAAGATTGAACGTTGCAGAAGGTGGAAGTGGAGATCTTGTGGTCGACATGTGGAAACTAAGTATTTTTGATAACATTGTTTTGGCTATTAGGAACCATGAAACTTTATTACGCATATTCATATTTACACATTTCTAGATAAAAAATAAATGAAAGGAAAAGGGGAGACCTTACTAGACCCGCCTTACGCTAGGTAAAATATCACCTAAAAGACCAGCCAGTTAAAAATAGTTACAATTAAATTGATGGGTTACATTGAAATTAATGAAATGATCACAACTTTTTATGCTCAGTATGCATACTTTAAAAAAAAAAAACTGGCAACAAAAAATATTTAAACAGAGGACTATTACGTAAGCAATTTTTATGATTATTTTGCGTTACTTTGCGTACTGGTAAAATGGGGGTAGGGCAGCAGATTCAGCCACTGTGGCCCCTAAATGCATCATAGCATCACAAAATCAGGTTGGGAGTAACTGTGGTACTCTATCCTAACCAATAAAACCTAACAAAGACCTATCGGTAGTATACAAAATTTCTGAGGGCACCGGAAACAACGTACATTTCCCAATTTGGCAATTTTAAATGGGGAAAAAGCTATCATTCACCACGAATGTACCGTAAAGGATGCCGACTTTCCTTATTTTCTTGCACTTTATGCTCACATTATTGAAACTTAATAGGTAAAGAAAGGTCAAAATGAAATGGAATAACTTTAGAAATTTTTTCTAATTAAGTTTGTGTATTTTTACAACTTGGGGGTAGGGATACAAAATCAACCACTGTGGCACTCACAATGATCACAGCATCACCTAGTTAAGTTTATAATAATTGTAACATCCTGTTTTAATAATGTAAGCCTGAAAATGGACTGCCAGCACTATAGAAAATGTCTGAAGGCATCTGACACATTATTTTTGTCTTTTTTTGCGATTTCGCGGAAATGGTCGTTTGCTGGGTCCACAAATACCTTCACTGTGAGCCAGAGATTCAATATTTTTTTCATTCTGTTTTTTGCAGAGGCTGCAGAACGTGTGCCTTAACATAATATTGCCTGATTTGGGCTTCTGGAATGAATTCTGATTTATTTAGAGGAAAATGTTTCTCAACCTCATTTTAGCACCCGCGAAGAGCGTGAATTGGGGTACCCTTGCGCCATCGGCTATATCTCTGGTGTGTTCCTAAGGATTTTCAGGGAACATGGCTTAAACATCTCAGGACATACTAAGGAACACTTTGAAATCCATCTTATTGAGTACTGGGGGGGGGGTGCACGGTAGACCTTCCTAGCTTGTGGACTAGTGTATTTGGATATTTTTTTTAAGCAGAGGTGACTTAATTTATACTGACCTTGAATCTGCTAATTCCCAAATCCACAAACACGAACTGACGAACACAACAAAAACAGTACATACATGATGTGACTCCCTGTTACAAACTGTTACAAAAAAATAGTTCTGCTCCAAGATACACAACAACCCAAATTCCGGAATCCAGACCAAAAAGGTGACTGCCAAGCGTATAACGACTGAACTATAGCTTGTTTCAGTGTTTGTCTATTTGAAATATTAATAAATTGTGTTGTCACTATTATTTCCAAGCGTGTTTCTTTCTCCTTTGGGTTCTTCTGAACAAAAACCGTAATATTTCTGCTGTGATATACTATTACAACATGTTACACACAATTTCTGCTCAGTACGGTTTCAGTGGCCCACTGATCAAAACAGCCACTGACCGACATAACAGCAACGCCGAAACGCTGCCGGCTACCGTAATATCTCTAACGTGCTAGCCTAGCGTGTCACCTCGTTACACAAATATTCTATTGCTGTCAAATTAGCATCAACACTGACTATGGTAGAAAATGCACACCTAAACAACGCCGTGTGCTGCAAGCAAACGTAAACAAACTCCCCCGAAAGTATTTATATCTCCCATCGGCCGCACACCACTGACACGTTTTCTGCATGCAGTCAGTCCTGCCAACAGCGTGCTCTCTCTCTCTCTCTCGGCTCTGCAAGAAGCATGGATTGTCCACACTTTTTTTGAGACCCTGCATTCGCAGGGGATCATGGGAATCCATGCTTCTTGCTGTCAGTGTTCGGGTCTATTGATACGCTTAGTTTGACGGAGTTTTATGTCAAGGATTTTCCGCCACGTGTGTGCGGCATGGCGGATTCAACTCGAGACAGTCATGGCCAAAATTATAGCTAAAAAGACTAACCGGCTTGAAATCGTTAGTTTGCTTTGCAGTTTCTTTCCACAGCCTGTGGCTGACAAAAAGGGCTCAGGCGGGATGGGCGGGTGGAGTTCGATTGGCGTCACAAGTTGTTATACTTGTTCAGTACCCAACGCAGGGGCGGATCTGTGGAGGAGGGGGGTAGGTGGAGGGGGAGGGGGTGGTCAGTCTTGGGTTCCGGATTCCATGGGTTTCGGCCGGCCGGCACTGGACGGAAGGTCTAGCGTCGGGAAGCCTTTTGTGTCACTGAGGTTGAAGGTCCCAAACAACCGTTAGCCCCCCCCCCCCCCCCCCCCCCTCAACCGTCCACCCCGGTCGAAGTAACTGATCTGCCCCTGCAATATATCTAGCCCCTTCACTGCCGAGGAAATTTGAATATGGCTAAAACCACTTCGATTCCCTGTTCCGACCTTTAAAAGTGACGGCTAGCTTGTAATCGTTGACGTGAAAGTTTTGCCGCACTGATTTCAAAAACACTATCTTCGTTCACCGGATCTGGGGCTGAAGTGAGTATGACTAGCAGTCGATACCCGTCTGTACTGTAGAAGCCAAGGTTGGGTAGTTCGGGGTTTAACGTTCACGGCACGGACACAAAGCGAGACTGAGATACTGAGTGGACGGCTCTAAGGCCGGGGTACGTTGGGACCGACAACACTGAGACCGTCCCACATGCAAGAGGCATAGATTCACATGAGCCAATGCATTTGCAGGGTCTCATGTGAATCCATGTCTCTTGCAGGCTCATATTTACAGTCGACTTTGTTGGGATGATGAGAGGTTGCATGATCTTGTCTCTGTATTTGATGGCAGTCAGATTGCCCCGAATGCGGTGAAAAAAAAAAAAAAAAAAAAGGTCATTCAGCTATCAGAGCCCAGTTGTTTGGAATGACCTCCCACGCGAACTGAAATACGTGGATTCGAGAGAGGCATTCAGGCGAGCCCTAAAGACCCATCTTTTTCTGTCTGCTACGAATGACTTTTGTCACAGACCTGTCATGTTGAAGGCATCTCTATCTATTAGAAGCAGTGTGAGTGTGTGTGTGTGCGCGTGCGTGAGTGTGAGTAGCCTATGAGTCCATAAGGGTAGCATTTTTTAATGGAGACTTTATATATTGTTTATAGAGTGCGCTGCATTTTGTTTTTAATGATACTTTTTGTAAATTGCGTTTTTGTAATTAGTTAGTTTTGTACAGTTTTTGTTAAGCGCCTAGAGCTGTAATCCGAGGTTAGGCGCTATACAAGTACTCATTATTATTAGTATTATTATTACAGTTCACATGTGCATAAAACAAAGCCAGAAGAAATCTGCTTCCAGTTGCAGGAAACTTTTCCGCCAAGCCAGTAACTGCCAATCAACTGTCTCAGTCCCTGCATTGTGCTGCAAGATTTTCGCGGGCGGCTAGTAATAGCTCACAGCAATGCCGCTAGGACTATGATAGAAAGGTGCCGGCTGTTGAAACTAAATGGCGTGCAACTCGACCGTGGGCGTCAGCGCCGTCGGCACTGAGGTGACGTGACATCAGTAACGGGAACGCGGCCGGCCCGTGAGCGCTGCCGAGAGTCGGGCGATCTCGTAAAACTGCGCATAAAATTATCATTTACCCCCGTTCGGAGAATTCATGTACAAGGTTTGTTTGCCGTGTTGGTGTCAAGTTTTAGTGCCGTGAGCGTAGAGCAGGGACTAAAAGCCTCGAAGGCTGACATAAGAAAAATCCCATTTTCGGGGCGGCGGAGGTGTGTGTGTTGCCCGGGGAAGATTTATTTATTGGACATTGCTTAACGTCCCGACAGCCGGGAACAAGGCTTTCTCAGGACGTGCCTGCACTGCTTGTGAAAAAAAAAAACTAAACAGAAAATTGAAGTGTATGTCACCAGCCGGTCAAATACGTTAAATAAACCTAACAACATGGGACCTAAATAAAGCTAAGACCATTTAGCAACACACATCCAATATCAAGAGCTACAGGCAGTGCAGACAGTATGGAGAGTTTTAAAAAGGCAAATACAGGTGAATGGACAAAGGGTAGACAGAAACACATGCCCCAGAATAGAGAGAAAAACCCACCCTGTGGGGCTGACCAGGGTGACCCTGGGAAATAAAAATGCCTAACCCCACCCAAGTCCCCCAGGGCGGACCCGGGTGGGGAGTTGGGGGAAGAGGGGAAGGGGGGGGGGGCTGTTACGCCCTATAATCTTTATGCGTGATTGGTCGTTTTTGCTTCTTGTGACTGATTCGTGATTGCATTTTTTTTTTTAAATCTTCCGGCGTGATCCGTGAACTGAGAAGTATGACCGTCGTGAGACGTGGGAAAGACAAAAGGAGATCAGTCTTCGTGACAACGTCCTGATTACTGCGTGAATTGTGACCGACTGAAATTTGCTGCTGTACTATTCACCTGTTCAAAGCCGAGACTGAAATTCCCCCTGAGTTGCAAGAGGTATAGATAGTCAAGAGGCATAGATCCACATGTGCCCCCGCAATTGCGGGGGCACATGTGGATCTATGCCTCTTGTTGACACCACTTTGAAGTCAATGTTCCTGGGACAGCATTGCTTTTTTGGTATTTTTTAAGATGTTGAATGAACGACGATATGTCAGTTGTCACTGAACGAGTTAATTCCGCCCCGACATGTTTGGGTCAGTGATACCGTCCACCCGAGCCCCGGCTGTTTGAGTTTCAGAGTCTCTCTCTCTCTCTCTCTCTCTCTCTCTCTCTCTCTCTCTCTCTCTCTCTCTCTCTCTCTCTCTCTCTCTCTCTCTCTCTCTCTCTCTCTCTCTCTCTCTCTCTCTCTCTCTCTCTCTCTCTACTTTACCCCTACCTCTGCCTAGAATTGACCTCTTTAAAACTAATTTATCCTTTTCTGGACCGTTTGTATGGAACACTATTCCTGCACATTTGAAGACTATAGCCTCGCTTGGAATCTTTAAAACGAAACTTTTCGATTACCTGATGAGCCAAACATAACAACACTGGGCATTTAAACAAACCCTGATGGTTAATGCTTTCATGTAATATATGCATTTATCTATATTGTTTGTGTGTGTGTGTGTGTGTGTGTGTGTGTGTGTGTGTGTGTGTGTGTGTGTGTGTGTGTGTGTGTGTGTGTGTGTGGTATAAGATGAATGTTGAGTGTTATTATTATTTTGTGTATTTTTTTTTTAAATTTTATTGTTGCATGAAATAATATGTGTAAATATAATTCTTCTTCTTATTATTATTATTATTATTATTATTATCTCTTAATCTATTTCATGTTGTAGATGTTAGCAACGGCAAGTTTGTAAAATGGCGATTTGTTTCTGTGAAAACTTTTTACCGTTGATAAATAAAGTTTCATCATCATCATCATCATCTCTCTCTCTCTCTCTCTCTCTCTCTCTCTCTCTCTCTCTCTCTCTCTCTCTCTCTCTCTCTCTCTCTCTCTCTCTCTCTCTCTCTCTCTCTTGTTACACGTTACATGCATGCACTCCAACACATGTATTTTCTATATTTTCTACGTATTGTGTCTTCCTTGTTCTTTTGCACGTTTGTTTCTTCTTGCTGACTCCCAAAGTTGTAACTAAGCCCAACTATAAATAAATAAATAAATACCCAACACATCGCCAGTGAGACTCCACAGGGCGAGCACCATTTCTGTTGAATCCATCTCCAAGTGTCATATGGCTGTATATGCGTGGTACTATGGTTTATTAGGGTTCGCTGAGCAGCCCAGTCTTCAGCACTCGGGGTTTCTGTCGGGGTTACCTCACCCTTAACTCCTGGTCAAAAAGCCTTTCCTGGGAGCACAGGATGGTTTGGCTTTGAAGTGTTCTCCTAGATGGGTTGCCGACCAAGGCTTACGAGTCCCATCTACTCAGCCGGGTTTTTCCTCGGAGTTTTCCTTCTCGAAGGAGATCTGCCAAACAAGGCTATCGAGCATCCCTGCCCGGATTTGTATAGGGTTTACTCCCCTAGCCTTTGCCTCTCCCAAGGCACCCACAAGGCAGTGGGGCTATTTACCCATAGCTGGGGATCTGGTTCATGGGCATCAGGCCGGGCTTGTCCACGTGCCGCATGTGCTGGGGGCCAGACCTCCTCCGAGTCCTCTGTAGTTCAGCCCGAGTCCGTAAGGTGCTCGGTTACCTGAGTCGCCACGAGGAGATTACATGAGGCTTGTTGTTGGAGAGGCTGTGTACTGGCAGGGAGAGACTGACATACTCTGCTCCCCTTTTCGCAAAACTGCTAGCCAGCGGTGGGAGCTGACGACGGTGAGAGCGACAGGCCGCACAGACCGCGCTACACTCGGCTACCACACTAGACGCATCACAACAACCATTTGACCCACATCGCCAGTGCTTACTACACAATGATTCCGCACAAAATGGGTTGTTTCATCTTGCCTTATACTAGGCCTATGCTTGCGAAAGCCTAAGGTCAGATTATGACATACACGCGGCGGCGGAGTTTGCGTGGCCCAGAAATGCATGCGGATTAACTTGCGACTCTGCCACAATGGGTTTTGTCATCTTGGTTGGTGGGTTAGTTCGGGTTTAACGTCCACAGCACCTAGGTGATCATGGACGGCCCTGACGGGCGGGTTATGGGGGACAGGGAAATCTATTGCCTATGGAGTACGACCTGAACACTGATCAACTCAGGCGCACTCCAACTGTGCCACTTTGATTTACCAGGACCTTTCAACGGATATGCTATTGAACAAATCCGTTTTTTTCCCCTGGATTGTGAGTCCAGCTACCGGGGCCGGGACGGGATTCGTGTCATCTTGCCGCCTGTTGTCCGCTTAGGTACACAGACGGCGGAGTTCTTGGATGCAATGTAAACGACTCTGCCGCAATGTTTGCGTCATATCGCAATATGTTTACAGCATACGGTGTGAGTTCGTATAAATGGAGTTTCCTTTTTGTACTAAGCGACTCATTACATAATTAAACTCAGATGAATTCCTCCATCTCTTGGCTTGACTTCGCGAACGAAGATTTTATAGGAGTTGCCCACGACGTCTGCAGGCTTGTTCGTGGCTGCGGAGGCCAATCCGGAACAGGCAGGTTACCAGCAAGAGGTATAGATCGCACCTGCAGGGGCTCAATGCAATCTATACCTCTTGCAGATGGTGATGGATGGCTATAACATGGAACCGGCTGATTTAGTTATGTTTGGCAAGATGTCAGTCTAGCTGCAATAACGGCCCGGGGTCACTTCAGGTCACAGAATGTGACAAGAGAGAGAGAGAGAGAGAGAGAGAGAGAGAGAGAGAGAGAGAGAGAGAGAGAGAGAGAATGACAATGACAATGAATCTTTATTTTCCAAGGATAAAAAGATTTAGGTCTGAAGACCTTTCTTCCATCTTGTCCTTGCTAAACTACTTACACAAACACTCACGCGGCCGCACGCACTGACACACCATAAGCGCCCAACAAGGCGAGTCATACTGGCTGTCCCCCTCGATCAGCTTCCGCTCGAAGGGGACAGCAGGGATACAGCCAGTGTGTACATGTGGCGATCATATACAAAAACATCATAAACACATTTAATACACATAATGAGATATACATGCGCTACCAACTAACAAGTGTACCATAAAATTAAAAAAAAAAAAAAAAGTTGACAACAACAACAAACAATCAGATAATCAGATAGACAAATTCAAAATACCACGTCATTCTAAAAACAAAAGCAGTTTACGCTTGCATTTGTAGCAAATGCTGATGAAGCCGTGTCTTGAAAGCATTTATGGTCGCGATAGATTTTATTTCTTTTGGAAGTAAATTCCATTCTTTGGCTGCTGAATATGACAAGGCCGATTTAAAAATGTCAAGGCGGGGCCTAGGCACTACCAGGTCGTTCCTCAGTGTCGGGTACGGAGTGTGGGGAGCCTTAAAGAGAGCAGCGAGATATTCAGGTGATTTTGAAAGTGTGATCTTACGCATAAATACACATTTATTGAATAAAAAGTGCTTACGAAGGGGCAACATATTTAATTTTGTTAGTTTATCGTCGGTAGTCAAAGGGGTGTAGGAATCTTTTAGGATAAGCTTTGCCGCACGTCTATGAAGTGAATTTATTCTTTTTAAAGAAATATCGCTGCATCCATCCCATACTGTCGATGCGTAATCTAGATGGGATTTTATGTGTGCGTTATAAAACAACTGCCTGGTTGAAACGTCGGTGAATAGAACTAGACTAGATAACAAATATAGATTTTTTGACAAAACCTTACAAATAGAATTAGTATGCGAATGCCAACTGAGCTGGTCGTCTACAGTGACACCAAGCAAACGATGTTCTCTAACTTGCGCTATTGGTTGCTGTTCAAGGGAAAGTTTGAGTGGCGGCGGGCTCAGCTGATGCTTTTGCCTTGTTGTCACAAGCATACATTCCGTCTTTGATGGATTTGGAATCATGGAATTAGTCTGGCACCAACCAAAGACTTCATTTATTGTTTGCTGGAGTGAACTAGTGATTGTGGGCACGTCTGGCGCAGACACATCCAAAGTTGCATCATCTGCAAATAAGCTACAGGTAACGTCAGGCTGTGAGTTATGTAAAGGTAAGTCATTTATGTAAAGTGTGAACAATAAAGGCCCGAGAATAGATCCCTGGGGCACGCCATGCATAATCAGCCCCTCAGAGGATGATTTGCCATTTACGCTGACATACTGTCGTCGGCCTTCAAGATAGGATTTAAAAAAGGATACAGCTCGGTCACTTACGCGGTAGACTGAGAGTTTTTCGGTAAGGAGGGTATGGTTAACTAAGTCGAAGGCTTTGGTAAAGTCTATAAAGACCACTCCAGTCAACAGTCCTTTATTTATTGATGTGAGCCAACGATCCGTTAAATGTGAGAGAGCTGTTTGACAAAAGTGCCGCGGGCGAAATCCTGACTGTAAGGGATGAATAAGGTCGTGTGTGTCAAGAAAGTGCTGTAAGTGTTTGTGTATGTGCTTTTCTATGGGTTTTGAAAGTGAAGACAAGATAGAAATTGGCCTGAATTTATTGGGATCTGTAAGATCTTTGTTCTTAGGAAGCGGAATAACTTTGGCTTTTTTCAGATCAGAGGGGAATTCGCCACGCTCGATACAACGGTTGTAGATGTACGTTAAAGATTCTACTATGAAAGCTAGTGATAGTTTTAACACAGCAGTACTAATTTCATCATGTCCTGAAGTGCGCTTACTTTTGAGACATTCAATCGCTTTACCGACATCATGCACTGTCATGCAAGGTATGTGGAAAGATGAACGAGAAGAAAGTTTGCCATCACAATATTTGACAAGGATTGGGGATACAAACGGTGCCTTGGACGTAGTGTTTTGCAGCAACGACTGGGCGGCAGAAAGAAAATGATTATTAAAAGTTTCTGCAGAAATAGAGGTATGTGTTGGGCTATAGTTAGATTTTGTAAGGGCATTAAGCGCTCTCCAAACAGAGACTGTATCCTTTTTGTCATTCATTATTCGTTTAAAGAGTGACTTTTTGGCATCAAGAACTAATTTTTTAACGCGGTTGCGTTGCTTACGGTAAGCAGGGAAATCTTTTTTCTGTTTTAATTCATCTCTCAGTTGCATGGCATCGATCAAACCTTTGTTTAACCAAGGCGGCAGTTGCGGGTTTTTTTACTCGTTTTTCCCTAATCGGGGCGTGCCTATCAAAAACACTGAGGAACAACCTGTACCACTCAGACAACGCACCATCAGGCTCGCAATGATGATAAACAGTATCAAAAGAAACGGAACTAAGGTCAAACAAAAAAGCCTCTTTGTTAAAATGTTTAAGCGATCTATACTTGATGGTAGTGTGCTGGTGTTTACGGATAGGTTTATCTGCTTTCACGGTCCAGTTACAGCACACAGGGTAATGGTCGCTGATTCCAACTTGTAGTACTTCCGTCTCCAACACTCGGCTCTTGTTCGTTGTATATATATGATCAATGAGTGTAGAGGACGTAGACGTAACACGAGTTGGAGATGTTATCAGCTGTTTGAGCCCAAAAAGAGTAATAGTGGACTCCCATGTAGGGTTAGCGGAAAAACATGTTAATGTTAAAGTCACCTAACAAAAGCACATCTGATGTACAGTTTTTTATCTAGATCTAGCATGTCGGTGAAATCATCAAGCCATACATTTGGTGCAGAGGGGTTCCTGTAAATAAAACCAACTAATACAGGGCTTGACTTGTTTTTTTATTTCAACCCAAACACTTTCCACTGTGTCTGATTCAAGGTCCGGTCTTCTACGGGTGATGTCTTTTATAGAATCATGAATATACACCGCAATGCCGGTATGTGTGGGGCTTTGTGGGTCGCGGCGTAAGGGAAAAAATCAGGTATAGAAATGACGTCATCGCTGATATTGGAGTTAAGACGGGTTTCCGTGAAACCAAACAAGTGGAAAGGGTTGGGTTGACTCAAAAGAACACTCACACATCGGGAGTCTTGTTACATAAATGATAGATATTGAGATGACCTATATGAATATTAGAGGAGTCTGACATGTTGAAATGAGAAATATTGTGAACAAAACAGTTCAGAAACAGGTAATACGCACTAAGCTGCACAGGCAATAAACCTAATAAGAATCATAAGGACTGGCAGTAACGCCAAATGTTTGTCACAGTAAAGCACTATCGTATAATTTAAAAACAATGACAAGAAAATCGAGTTGAAACTGGATCAGTGTCCACGCAGTTTCGCAGTCTAACACCTGAAAGTCAAAAGTCCAGTTTCACAGTCGTAAAGTCTATGGCAAAGGGAAGCACAAAAGATTAATAGAATCAGCTACGAACGCTTAGACAGGCTGCAAGGTCTGGTTGAACGGAGGGTACATCGATAAAGTACTGTACTGAAAGCCATGGGACGGGGCCCAGGGATACTGGCGTGTAGGCGACAAATTGTAGAGACCGTAGCCGGGGTTCGGGATCTGGTGAAGCCAGGGTGTCGGGTACCACTGTGGTTGCAGAAAGGACTGCTCATGCTGCTGTTGTTGCTGATGGTTAGGTGGTCTGTTTTGTTGGTCGACCTCTATATTTGTCTGTGACAGTACATCCGTATTCGCTGCAGAGTATGATGGTTCGCTGTGGGACTGGCTGTGCGGATGCGGCTGGTGTTTGACCACACTAGAGTATGTCTGTTTTATTTCAGTCTGCGAGTGGGCCTCTTTCACTGCAGTCTCGGAGTGGTTGTCGTCGGCTGTGTGCCCACCCCACTTTATTTTGTAGGCCAGTCGAACAACTTCATTCCCTGGCCACTGGGGTGGATTGTGTCGCTATAAAGAGAGAGAGAGAGAGAGAGAGAGAGAGAGAGAGAGAGAGAGAGAGAGAGAGAGAGAGAGAGAGAGGTGTTTATCCCTTTTTATCCTGATACACCCATCTTGAAATAAATTTGACTGATAGTTCAAGGATGGTGCCAGAATAACTTGGCGCCTGAGGCACGAGTTGATGTCACGTCTGCAGGCATCATGTAACTTCTATTTCGTCACACAGATCATTGAGTATCTCAGTCCATACCTTTTCAGTCAGTCTATCCGGCGTTCGGCAACTGCGGGTTACTAAACGACCACATTAAGTTACGGGTAGTGCCTAATTAACCTAGTGCTTCTTCAGATGCTGAGTTTAAGATACACTTACACTGCGCTATCACGCGGGTCGGGTCCGCCACAACACTGAGCTCAAGTCAGAGTTGAATACTGACCGTCAAGTTGAGCTTCTGACGCGGTGGCGCAGCGGATTTGCATTAGTAGTCAAAGCACCACTTGTCAGGCCCCTATGGTACCTACTGAGAGGGGAGGGGGGAGGTGAGGAGGGGGGGGGGGGGGGTAGCCGAGTTACATTTGTGCACTACAAACTCCGCAGCTTGCGTGGTACACATTCATAACGCCCCTACATCTTAGTGGCAAAGACCCGGCCCAGGTTTGGTAAAAGTGGCCGGTCACGGCGCCGCGGCCTCTAGCACGTGCGGCAGCACAACAACCTGAGGTGCAGTGGCAGCACAAATGTTCCCGCAGTAGTTTGCATGCATGGGTATGACACTTTACCGGCCTTTCCATCCTGATACCACACAGTGCTGCATGAACTTGAATAAATTTGACTGATAGTTCAAGGGTAGTGCCAGAGCAACTTGAGTGGCGCCGTCCTGGCACTACCCTTGAACTAAAATGATCGATCCGTCTCCTAATCTATAATTCAGCTTCATAGGACAACGCACCAATCTGGAGGATTTCAGCACTGGGTCAGTATAACAGACACAAATGAATCTACATTAGTCCTGTTGACGTACATTGTGTGCAGCACGTTTTGCTCAGTGTGGAGTGCGTGTGCAGTGTGTGTGTGCATTTATTGGTCTGGGGGAGAAAAAAAAAATCACCGACAATGATCAGTTTAGTCTTCGTTCTTTCTTAGCCCATAAAGCTCTGACAAGCTACGACAGGGTGTGAATCGACCTTAATAGCTCAAGGGTGGTGTCAGTCATGAATTTTATGTCAACCTTCGATTTTTGTCATTTGCACACCTCTTTTTAAGTAGCTCTTTTTAATAGATATTTTAAAAAAATCACTGTATGGCATTCTTTAGCAAAGTGAATATTTTTATGCCTTAATGATCTATCGCCCATCCGTTTGACGTCCGTCCGACATCTATAAACGCACACTGGTTGTTTCCCTCGATTCGCTACCGCTGGTATATAAACGGTAGCGAATCATGGGAGGCAACGAGTGTGTTATATAAGCTGAAGTTTGAAATTCATACATTCATCATTCAAATAGACTGAAATTATACTTACCATAACCTGACTAAAAGGAATTTTGGAATAAGTAGACCAAACATCTACTTACCGCTAAAAACAAAATATTGGATTTTGCAGTAAGTAGACTGTTGTAAGTAGATGTTCGGTCTATTTACCGCAAGCCCCGAATCCCCTATTTTGGGTTTTGATGTAAGTAGTCGTTTAGTCTACTTACTGCAAAAACCTATATTTCGGGTTTTGCAGTAAGGAGATGTTTAGTCTATTTATTGCAAAATTCCTTATTTTGTGCTAAAAAGTGGGATTTTAACAGTAAATAGACTGAACATCTGTTACTGCAAAACCCAAAATAAGGATTTGCGGTAAATAGACTGAACATCTACTTACCGCGAACCTGACATATTTTTTTTTGCAGTAAGTAGATGTAGACAGAACATCTACTTACAGCAAAACCCCAAAAGTGGATTTGTTGTAAGTAGACCAAACGTTTGCTTACCACAAAACACCAAAATAAGGTTTTTTGGTAGGTAGACTGAACATCTAGTTACCGCAAAACCCAAAATAAGGGATTTTGCTGTATGTGGACTGAATGTTACTGACCCCAGGTCTGCCCCTATTTCCTCCCACTTCATCTGTATACATCCAGTTGCACACTCCACTCTCTCCTACTTTAATATATTTCACATTCCGCCCGAACAGTGTAAAAATAATGCACTGAATAAAGCTAAACAGTCCTAAAGTTACAAAGCAAAATGCTTGGAAATCGTTTTACCTGTCAACAAGTATGCAGTCCTGTGTCATCTCCCTACTACTACTGTTTCAGGACAAGTCGCTAACCCATCTCCATTGGTGGTTTAGCTGGCCCACAACAATGTAACTCTCGTTATGTTTGCGGGTCATGTGATCAACTTAACTCGATATTTAGTCCGAGATAACTCAGTCGTGTGATCACCCAAAAGTTGGTCCGGTTTAAGTTTGTTCTGTTTGTCATGTATTTTTGCCCGGATATCAGTTGTAGGTCGTGTGATCACGTGTATCGAGTTAAATTTGGCTACGGGCCTCACAAACACACACATGTGAGACTAAGCTAAAACGGCTTGGGCGAGTTGACTCGGGCCTTGGGCAAATTGACTTCTACTTTGGGCGGGTTAACCCCTGACGTTGGCGAGTTGACTGGGCGAGATGGCACATGAGCGAGTTGACCGGTACCCACCGACTCCGTGAAAAACTGACTGAAAAAGTGCTGTGGGGGCCGGGTGGGGGGTGGGGGTGGGAGGACCAACTGAGAAGCAGACGTGACAATACATCACGTTATGTGCAAACCGGATACAACTTTGGACATAGCTGTAAAGCTACTGGTTTAAACCTCACTCGGTGACCTTTTCAGTCAATCTCAGCCGGAGTGAGACTGTCGATCCGCCGAATAGTAGTCCGGGGCACTGATTGGGCACTCGGCCGTTTTTAGTTTATGAGACCCTGCTTCTGCATGGGCTCATGAGAATCTATGCTCTTTGTAGGCTGAATGCCCGGGATCAGTTGAGTGACAGCCATAGAAATGAAAGATCCCGGACACAACGAAATCAACTTGAAATTTGAACGTCAACACTGAGAGTCAGTCGGAACCAAAGGCACCCCTCACCGAGGTCGATGTAATACTAGTGACCGGACGGGAAAACAGCGTGTCAGTACTTCGCTTGAAGTCCTATATTACTTACTTACGCCTGTCACCCCTACCCGGGTATAGGCCGTCGACGAGAGACCTCCAGCAACTCCTGTCCTGTGCTTCTCCTTCGATTCTACTCCAGGTGGTTCCCAGTCTCTTGATGTCTGCTTGGAGGTCTCGACGCCAGGAGTTTCTCGGCCTACCTCTTTTCCTCTTTCCCTGGGGGTTCCATGACAATGCCTGCCTAGTGATACTGGAAGCTGGCTTTCTCAGACTGTGACCGATCCATCCCCATCTTCTTCGCCCAATTTCATTCTCTGCTGTTATCTGCTCTGTTCTCTCCCAGAGTCTGACGTTGCTGATCTTCTCTGGCCAGTGGATTTTCAAAATTCTTCTAAGGCAACTGTTCATGAAGGTCTGTACTCTGTTGACTGTGGTTTTTGTCAATCTCCATGTCTCTGCTCCATATAGGAGAACTGCTTTTACATTGGAGTTGAAAATCCGGACTTTGGTGTGTTGTGACAGCTCTCTGGAACTCCACACTTTTTTCAACTGGAGAAAGGCTGCTCTGGCTTTACCGATTCGTGCTCTGACATCTGCATCAGTGCCGCCTTTTTTGTCTATGATGCTCCCGAGATAGGTGAAGGACTCCACCTCCTCCAACGGGGTGCCAGCAAGCAAGACTGGTTCTTCCCTGGTTGCGTTCAGCCTCATTGTCTTTGTTTTCTGTTTGTGAATGGTGAGGCCCACTTGGGACGAGATGTCAGCAAGCCTCGTGGTCTTGTCCTGCATTTGTTGATGAGTGTGGGACAGTAATGCCAAGTCGTCTGCAAAATCGAGGTCGTCAAGCTGTGTCCACAGTGTCCACTGTATTCCACTTTGTCTGTGCTCTGTGGTCATCTTCATGACCCAGTCTATGGCCAGTAGGAAGAGGAACGGAGACAGCAGACACCCCTGCCTGACACCAGTTCTGACCTGGAGCTCTCTGGTGAACTGCCCTTCGTGGATCACGCGACATGTCATGCCATCATAGCTGCTCTTGATCAGGCGGACGAGCTTTGTGGGTACACCGTAGTGTCGTAGGAGTTTCCACAGAGTCTCTCGGTCCACGCTGTCAAATGCTTTCTCATAATCCACAAAGTTGACGTACAGCGGGGAGCTCCACTCCAGAGACTGTTCCACGATGATGCGGAGAGTGGCGATCTGGTCTGTACATGATCGGTTCTTCCTGAATCCTGCTTGCTGGTCTCTCAGCTGGGGGTCAACGGAGCTCTTCATTCTCTCTAGGATGATCCTGTTGAAGATCTTTCCTGGTACTGACAGCAAGGTGATTCCTCTGTAGTTGGAACACTTGCTAAGGTCGCCTTTCTTGGGAAGCTTGATTAGGTACCCCTCCTTCCAGTCAGCTGGCATCACCTCCTCTTCCCAGATCTTTCCAAACAGTGGGTACAGCATCTCAACTGTTATCTCTAGGTCTGCTTTCAGAGACTCCGATGGGATGCCATCTGGACCTGCTGCTTTGCCATTCTTCAAAAATGCCACTGCTTTTCTGATCTCTTCCCGGCTGGGTCTGTCACAGCTGATGGGTAGGTCGGTCTCTGCCGGCTGGATGTCGGGGGGGGTCGGGTGGGCTAGGTCTGTTCAGTAACTCTTCAAAATACTCGGCCCATCTGTCGAGTTGGTCTGCTCTGTCTGCAATAGGCTTGCCTTCTTTGTCTTTTACTGGTCTTTCTGTATGGCCATACTTACCCGACAATCTTCTGGTAATGTCGTAGAGCTGTTTCATGTTGCCGCTGCCTGCTGCCTTTTCTGCCTCTGCTGCCAGGCTGTCTGTGTAGGCCCTCTTGTCTGCCCTGATACTCCTCTTCACCTCACGGTTGGCTTCCGAGTATTCCCCCTGTGCCCTTACTTTGGCTGCTCTCGTGCGACTGTTGTTGACCGCTGCTTTCTTCTGCTTCCTCGCTTCTATCTTCTTCAAGGTCTGTGCCGACAGCCAGTCCTTGTGGTGGTGTTTCCTGAACCCTACAGTGTCTTTGCAGGTTGAGTTCAGCGCCTCTCTAACTGCCTTCCACTGCTGCTCTGTGGTGACCGCCTCCTCTTCATTTACTAGCTCCTGTAGCGCTTGAAACCGGTTGGACAGCACCAGTTTGATCTCTTCTCTAACTCCAGTTTCTCTCAGGAGGCCTACATTATAGCGCTGTCTTCTTGTTGTCTCTGTGCGGCTTTTCTTTAGCTTGAGCTTCATTCTTAAGGTAAGCAGATGGTGGTCTGAGGCGACATCTGCTCCCCTCCTCACTCGAACATCTTGAAGGGATCTTCTAAATTTCTTGCTAATGCAGATATGGTCTATTTGGTTCTCTGTTGTATGGTCAGGTGAGACCCAAGTTGCTTTGTGTATTCTTCTGTGTGGGAAGATGCTGCCTCCAATGACAAGTCGGTTTAGAGCACAAAAGTCTACAAACCTCTCCCCGTTCTCACTCATCTCCGAGCCTAGTCCCTGTCTCCCCATCACCTCTTCGTATCCGGTGTTGTCCTCCCCTATTTTGGCATTAAAATCGCCCATGACGATGGTGATGTCTCGCTCCGCACATTTGTCCACGGCACTCTGGTGAGTCGGTCGTAGAACTCTTGTTTCTCTTCCTCGTCACTGTCATTGGTGGCGCATAACACTGGATGACGTTCAGCTTGAGCTTTTTCTTGGTTCTAAAGGCTGCTGTTATAATTCTTGGCCCAAGAGGTTCCCAGCCCATCAGCGCTCTCTGTGCCACTGGTGACAGCATGAGTGCTACTCCTTCTGTATGGGGGGCATTCTCCTCTTCATGACCTGAATACAGAACCATCTCCCCACTTAACAGCCTTTTCTGGCCAGACTGCGTCCATCTGGCTTCACTGATGCCTAGCAGGGAAAGGTTGTACTTTTGCATTTCCGCTGCTATCTGGGCGGCCTTGCCGCTCTGGTACATGGTCTTGACGTTCCATGTGCCCATGGTTGTATCCCTGGATAGAGAGAGGCGGCTCGGTCCTGTGGCTTCCGAAGACTTCCGGCTTTCACCACAGGACGTCATAAGTCTTCTAGTAGAAGAACCTTTCCTCCTCCAGGAAGAAGTCCTATATAATATGAGATATTTGTTACGATTTAAAAGCTTAGCAGGCCTACCGTGTTAACCCGGCCTTGGGTGTCGGTAGCGGTTTTAGTCGTGACTATGATGATTAGTCCTGCACGCACTGAGGATCGCCGGCATCGCAACTGACTCAGTAAAATGAACCGCTACTGATACCCAAAGGGTTAAATTACATCAGAGTGGCAGGCACCTTTGGTCGGGAATGAAATCGGTTCCATTCTTGTGTTGAGTTACGCTGACACCTAGTGCGCAAACCGGCGGGGCGCGGCATCATGATCGGGCGTGCGCAGGCTAATCGGGCGGCCGATATCGGCCCAATGGCCTTTTGCGCATTGAGACAGCTACGTGTGTAATACATGAACTAATCTAGTCGTACATGATTGCGGCATTGAGTTGATTTCCCGGCTACGGCCAAGTCAGTCCTTTAGTCGTGAATGTGATTATTGAGTCTTGGCGCCTGTTGGCGCCAAGCTATTCCGACACCACGCTTGAACTATCATGGTCGATCTATGTCCAGAACTGCAACACATACCTCGAAGGATATCTTAAGAAAAATGTTAATTTCATAACACGAAATGGTATGCTTTACTCTCTCATTACCTACCATACAATTGAAAATGGCAAGCCTTTTTCTCGGGGTAGCTTACGTTGAAACGTTTTTTTTACAAGCATTTACGTGGATGGGTGTAGTTCTATGATGATGTCCTCGTGAAATAAGTGCATGTCGTCTACTCGGCTAATGAAACTGTTACGTTTTGAGAACATGTGTGTGTTGATCATAGGAAAGATCCGACAGTGGCATTTGAATTATTTTGGATAGGAATTACGTGCCTTTTTAGTATGATTCATTTCCGCTGCCTGGAGAATTGCGATCGATTTTTGTGTTACTAGAATGTTGCATATTTTCGCTACTTTGTCTGAAGTCCGACCTAGGACGTTCTCGAAACGGCGCGATTATTATAGTGACCTCAGTTAGGACGTCAAAGTTGTTGGCTACATTTCGTAACAGTTTATCGAATGCGCCTAGATGTCAGTGGAAATTTGTAGTCGGATCTAGAGTGTTCTTTTTCATGAACATTCTAAGTTTTGGTTACTTTTTCCCCCGATTGGTTGTGTGAATTTGCTGGATTATGTTCTAAAAATCTATTAGTATAATTATAGTATATAAAAGACTGTATTAGGAAATATGTGCGTACATTGCCTACGAGAGACGCAGCGTGTCAAAAGTGCTGATGCATTGTAGGGGAGACAGTGTATCAGTGTGGATGCATTTGTGGACGCATTGTGTTAAGAGTGCATCGTGAGAATAAAATACTAATGGAACCGTTACTCCAGTGTGGTCTACAACCTTGTGCCACGTATGACGAGCTGCAGCCGAGTTCTTCTTCTTCTTCTTCTTTTCGTTCGCAGTGGGCTATACGGTCAGTCCAGCACCGGCGATGAATGACGTCGTTTTCTCCAGGTCTTATCGACTGCCGTAGAGTTTGGTCTGCAGTGGAGTTGGCGACGGCCACACTTCTTTTCTTTCATCGTCCAGTAGGGGGCATCTCTGGAGAATATGTTCCGCTGTTTGGTCTTCCTGACCACAGGCGCAGGTTGGTGATGGCGCCAGCTTGAGCTTTCTGTTCATGTGAGCGTTCAGTCTGTTGTGGCCGGTACGCAGTCTGATCAGGACGACTTGCTGCTCTCTGGTCATTGTGTGGTAGTCGTCTCTGTTTGACCTCGGCCTCATCAATGCTTTGATGATTGTCTTTTGCTCACTATAGCTGATGCTGTTTTCTTGTTGATCTTTTGTGGCTCCTTCTTTCGCCAGCTCGTCTGCCCTTTCATTTTCTGGTACCCCACAGTGGGCTGGTATCCACTGGAGAACAACTCTTCTGGTTTGTCTGACCTTCTGCAAAGCTCTGGTCAGCTGGGGGAGTTTGTCGTTCTCGAGGGCCTGGAGGACTGAAAGGGCATCGGAGAAGAAGACAACTTGATAGCATGGGTCTGTAGAATTCTGAACCATGGAGGCGGCCTGCATAAGTGCTTCAGTTTCTGCTTTGTAGTTTGTGCAGTGTTTGCCGGTGGCTACACTGGATGTGGCTGTATGTCCCCCTGGGAACTGGATCAAGATGCCAGCACCTCCATTGGAAATGGCATTTGTTGCTGATCCATCAGTGTAGATGTGGATCCATGCCTCCTTTGGGTACTGTTCGTCGATCAGGGCTAGGGTGAGTGCCCGTCGAACGGTGTCATCCTGACTGCAGCCGAGTGAAGTTTCTTTACAAGAACCCTACGTGCGTGCGTCTGGTGTGAATGTGTCGTACTACGACTACGACTACCACTACCATGCAAGACACACAGAGACACACCAAAATATGTAAACCCAGCAAACTGGGGACACACACAAATACTGAGCCCCCCCAAAAAAAAAACCCCACCAAAACAACAACAAAAAACCAAAAACAACCCCCCCCCCCCCCCAAAAAAAAAAAAAAAAAAAAAAAAAAAAACCACACGCAAAATAAACAAAAACAAAGGAACAAAAATCAACAAAAAACAACAAACAACAAACAAAAAAAAACCACGAACCCCCCCCCCCCCCCCCAAAAAAAAAAAAAAAAAAAAAAAAAAAAAGAAAAAAAAAAAAAAAAAAAAAAAAAGAAAGAAAAGGTCACAGCAAGTCTCTAACATGGTTTATTTGAAATGTTACATTTACTCTCAAACTCTTCACAAACACAAACAACTCCACATTTTCATTGTTCACCAGGTTCAGGAGATTACAATTAAATTTGCTTTGACCAGTCAGTCAAAACTAACAATAAATACTACAGTACTCCAAGGTCAGTAATTCCACGAGAACAGTAATGGACGTCTATTTCACATTGTATTCACAGATCAAATGAGCAACGCAAATCCACATTTTGCATTGCATCAGCACCAAGCAGCTATTCAACAAAGCAAAGCTGTACACAAATCGCACGCTGGTCTGTGATTTTGGACATTATGGCCGCAGGCCATAAGCTCCAAAATCATAGGTCAGCACACTGTTGTAAAATCAAGGTTTTTGTAATTCACACAGTTGATTCTATTTACAAAAGACAAGAAACACACATTAGTACAACTACAGTGCCTGAATACACAAAGGGGGTTAAACCACAGAGTACAGAACTTGACCCATTTGGCTCTAAAACCATACAACATTTAACCCCTTCCCTGCTACTGTACATACATTATTGTCTGAAATCTTCATTCATTCAATGACCAAAAGCCAAAACCATCTAAGAAACATGGATACAAATTGGTCTCAGCAAGAGACATAGATCCTCGTGAGCTGCTGATGTCATGGGAGCACATGAGGAGCTATGTCTCTTGCAGTTGGATCATGTTCACTTTTCCTCAGCAGTGAAGGGGTTAAAATGCATGTCAACCATGACAGTTCCAGGTTAGTGCCAATCTGCTAAACATCATCACCTGCAACTCAAACTGGGCAAAAAAAAAAAGAAAGAAAAATGCCGCTCGATGATCACACTTTAATTAACGCATTCCAAACGTGCTGCATCAGGATATGCGGCTTAACTCTCAAACTCCCAGAACTAAACGACTTCCATTCTATCAAATGGAAGTCATTTAGTTCTGGAAGTTTGAGAGTTAAAGCTGCATATCAAACACAGGATGTCTCCAATGCGTTAACAGTAAATGAGATATAAATAGTGGTTTTGAAATTCACACTGGTATTAGTTTGATTTAAAAAATAAATACGACTGAAACGCAAGCATTTAGGCAAGTCTTTGCATGTTGCAAATCAATGCGGGTTTTATATTTGTGCATATTAAACTGGTGTGCCGCTAGATGCTTTGCAAACTGCTTTGGAAGCGTAACATAATTTCTTCACTGGTAATGATTGTTAGATATAAAATCTCAATTTTTGTCCACCACACTCAACTGGTTACTCACTTGTCTCTTGAAATGCAAAAATAAATGTGTGCATACAAAAATAAGTGCCACTCTTCCTTTGAATATGACAAATGCATTGCATGAGCATGTCCATTGTTTCTATTTATAGCAACAGTACATGCAACAATACTACATAAACATGCCTTATGACATGTACACTCACTCTACATAACGTGTAAGCCAATTTTTAAAAAGTCAGCAAGGTGAAATTTGTGCACCTCTATTTACTAACAGGAAGACAGAACGACTTGGGTAATCTAAAACAATGCTGGAAAAAGCAACAACACCTGCTTATAAAAATGCAACTCTCAAGAAAATCCTGCACATAAAATGGAACATCTGATTAACTCATTCAGCCTGATGGCCGTATTTCTCAAATTTTGGAGGCATCACATAATGACTATGCACCAGTTGCAGGAGATGGATCGACCATGATAGATCAAGGGCAGTGCCAGATTAGCTTGGCGCCGACAGGCGCCAAGCTAATCTGGCACTACCCTTAAATTATCATGGTAATTAAGGGCAGTGCCAGACTAGCTTGGCGACTACCCTTGAATTATCATGGTCGACCCATCTCCTGCTGTAGTGCGTCAGGGCTGAATAGGTTAAGCCCAGTCAGTGTACATACATGTAGATTTTTGTTTCTGAAATCTTTGTTCATTCAACGACCAAAAGCCAAAAACGCCCAAGAAACATGGACACAAACTGGTCTCAGCAGGAGGCACAGATCCTCATGATCCCCCACAGTGGCTTGGGCTCATGAAGATCAATGTCTCAGCAGTTGGATCATGTTCACTTTTTCTCGTCAGTAATCATTTAATGGTCAAGCTCAAATAAACCAAACATAAACCTCCAACACACATTCAAGAAATGCTGCTCACATAAATAATGCTCCCATTTAAGTGACGAGTTATCTAATTAAGCCTGGTCAAGGGTGATTTAGGTCATTTTGTACATGTACAGATTCATTTAACCCTTTGGCTGTCAATAGCAGCTTTTGTCGTGATGATTCCCGCAGGAAACATCACAACAAAAGACGATACTGACGGCCAAAGGATATGTAATGTTTTTTGTCACGATGATTCCTGTAGGAATCTTCGTGACAAAAACTGTTGACGGCCAAAGGGTTAACTAAATTCAAAGTTCAATACATTAACACCCAAGCAAATTTGGGTCGCGCTGCACTGGGATCCCTGGCTGTGCTGCTTGTCCGGATGCCACATGTCTCAAATGAGTTAACTGGAACACTGCCAAACAATAAATCACTTGCATGGCAAGACCTTGGTGTTCAAAATTCTATTTAACCCATTTAACCCAAAGGCTGCATTTTCCAAATTTTATAAAATTTAGGTGTCACCTAATGACTATATTAGTTGCCGGATATGCATCAACCATGATAATCCAAAGGCAGTGACAGATTAGCCAACCTAATCTGGCACTACCCTTGAATTATCAATTTTGATCCAACTCCTGCTGTAGGGCTTTAGGGCTAAATGGGTTACGGCAGGTTCTGTGTAACTACAATACTTCAATGGTGGTGCCAGCACAGCTTGGCACGTTGTATGTACAATACACACAAACGCATGCACACACACACATATTCATGCACACAAACACACGGTATACATGTCATCACTTTTACATACGGCGCGTAACGGAAATACTTGCAGTCAAACAGCTAAGCCAAACGAAAGTTGAAAACAAAAAATACTGGTTGATGTTACGCGTTTGCCTTCTCTTTACCACACAGACTGATGCAACTGACTAGAACTAGCAATGTACCTGTCACAATCGTATGTGCGTACTATCAATCTGGCTAAAGACACATGAAACACGTAATTGACACACTACACAAACGCCAGTTTAAAAAAAAAAATGTTTAGATGTGTACACACGTTAAGCCCTTTAACAGTAGCGATCACAGATCAGGTTTCTAAAGTCTGGTTACTTCAGTCCGAAACAGATTCAATCATCCAAGAACATGGTACAAAATGGTGTCAACAAGATGGGAAGATTCTCATGTGCCCCAGCAAAAGCGGCTCATGAGAATCTTTGCTTTTCTAGAATTAACTCATTCAGCCCGACGTACGTATTTCCCAAATTTTGGAGGAGTCATTTAACGACTATGCACCTGTTGCAGGAGATGGGTCGACCATAATTCAAGGGTAGTGCCAGATTAGCTTGGCGCCAGAAGGCACCAAGCTAATCTGGCACTATCTTTGAATTATCATGGTCGACCCATCTCCTGCTGTAGTGCGTCAGGGCTGAATGGGTTAAGACGCATCAGTTCTATCCGTCATTACCTCACCACTGAAGCTACCACCAAACTGGTCGTCTGTTTAGTGTTGTCCCGCTGAGATTACTGCAATGCCCTCTTAGCTGGCCTCCCTCAGTCTCTCATTTAGAAATTGCAGCGAGTTCAGAACTGTGCTGCACGTCTTATCATCCGCGCCCCACAACATCAACCCATGACTCCTATCCTGAGACAACTTCATTGGCTGCCAGTCAAACAACGAGTCTCGTACAAAATAACATGTCTGTGCTACAAAGCTATGACTACTCTACCCCTGCCTTTGGAAGATAGGCATTGCTATGCCTAAAACTTTTATCCTGAATAAAAACATATCATCTCTCTCTCTCACTGATCTTCTTCAACTATACACTCCCTCCCGCTCCCTCCGCTCAAGTAGTGACACACATCTTCTCAGAGTCCCGCTCTGCAAAAACAAAACCTGGTGACCATTGTTTTGCGCACGTTGGACCTGTTGTCTGGAACACCCTACGCATAGACATTAGACATTCTCCCCCTCATTCACTGCCTTTAAATATGCCCTTAAGACCCACCTCTTCGATACCCCAATGTAGCTCAGTTCTTCATGATTATGTACCTGTGTGTTTGTGTGTGTGTATTGCAGAATCCTTTGTTCCTCCGGCTCTATGACCCCCCTCCACTCCCACCCTTTATTTGTAAAGCGCTTAGAGCTTATTTTAGGATAAGTGCTATATAAGTAGCTGCTATTATTATTATTATTATTATTATTATTATTACGTCTCTTGCATAAATATTCTGGGTTTTGCTCGAGTGGGTTTCAGCAGTAAAAAAAAAAAAAAAAAAAGACCCAACATAAAAGCTTTCATATCTAAGACATTTTTACACAGTAGTTTTGTTTTTTTGGTTTTCTTTACAACTGGCATATCTCGGAACAGGAGCGGCAACTACAATCATGATAATAAATAATGACATGAACCCTTTTAGCCCCAAGGTCCCATTTCTCAAATTTTGGAGGTGTTGGCGAACGACTATGTACCAGTTGCAGGAGATGGCTTGACCATGATAATTCAAGGGTAGTGCCACATTAGCTTGGTGCCTGAAGGCGCCAAGCTAATCTGTCACTACCCTTGAATTATCATGGTCAAGCCATGTCCTACTGTAGCCAGTAGGGATCCGAGGCTAAACGGGTCAATTCACGCCAGACAAATAGCATACGGATACGTGACTATAGCCACATATCTGTATGCCTTATGCCTGAAATGAATTAACTTAGTTAATTAGTTACTTGGGTTTAACGCCGAACAGGCAACTAAGGCCATCTCACGGCGGTGAAATGAATTAAGGCATAACGCAGTGACAGTGAGAACAGATACTACAAAAATACACATGCACACACACAGAAGGCTTCAATAATACATGATCATAAAACAACAATAATTCAACTGAGTCTTTGAAAATAATCATATTTTAAAGAACATATTTGCCCTTTGAACTAAGATAAAAACATGTATCAATCACTCTTAAGCAGACTCCAACAAACCATAATGACTCTGGCGCTGCGTTAATGTAGTCCATAACTTTGGCGCTGCGTTAATATAATCCATGCCACTTTCCAATCCATGAACAAAATCAACGCAAAGAAATATTATGACATGTTCACATGTGAAACTTACATATGCCATTCAACTGCTCTACATTGTGAAAAACGCACATATACCATTCAACTGTTCAATATTATGAAAACTTGCTCAGATCATTTAACTGTTCAATATTTCGAAGAAAAAAAAAAAGTTTCTAGTAACATTCAACTGTTCTATATCAAACACACATGTTTGTATGCAACATGTTTACTTTAACACAAAACATGGCCCCTCTAAATTCTCAGCCAAGTCAGTCAAACAACTGGACATACTTATCACGTGATCATCAGTCAAACGCACATACATGAACAGTGTATCTGAAGCATAAACTCGTAAATTACATAATTATACTGTATCCACATTACTTAACTCATTCTGCCCGACGGCCGTATTTCCCAAATTATGGAGGTGCCATCTATTGACTATGCACCAGTTGCAGGAGATGGATCGACCATGATAATTCAAGGGCAGTGGCAGATTAGTTTGCGCCTGTCGGCGCCAAGCTAATCTGCCACTGCCCTTGAATTATCATGGTCAACCCATCTCCTGTTGTAGTGCATCAGGGCTGAATGGGTTAAAGCCAATTTTACACATTGCAATGTTGATGACAGCTATTAGAGAAACGCCATCATGTCCCATGCACAGTGAGCTTTAAACCTGTTCAGTGCGTTCAGACTGTGTTTCCGCAATCTTCATTAATTCAAGACAATCCCTGGAACAGAATTCAAAGTGGTGTCAGCAACAGGCATAGATCCTCATGAGCCCCCACAACTGCGGAGGCTCACGAGGATCTATACCTCTTGTAGTTGGTCAGAGTTCAAACTTTCTTGGCACTGAACAGGTTAAACCCTTTTTGCATGCTAGCTACCTGTAGTGTTAATTACTGCAGCTGCACGCACAAGGAGGTTGAAAAATTTCTGCCCCTAGCAGACTTATACGGATGATCAGCAAAAGAAACACAACATCACTACAGTGTTTCCGAAGATTCCAATAATGTCGCACTTCTCTTGCTCACCTGTATAATCAATCCAGACCACAAAGGTGACTGCCAAGCATGTAAAATGCAAAGAAGTACTGAACGATAAAGAAACACACTTAGAAAAGACAGGGACAACACAATAATGTCCTTGTCTTTTCTAAGCGTGTTTCTTTATCGTTCGGTACTTCTTTTCACCTGTATAAAATGTACCGAGATGAGATTCACTTTACCCTGAAAAGCTCACAGGCAACTCCCACAGTAGCTCATCTCCAAAACTCTTGAGAGCGGCCGGACCACACTCACTTATTTCACTGTCAAAACGTGTCTTAAACCAGCAAGCAAAACCCATCAGGCCGACAACGGCAAGTCGTCCCACGCATTCTGTGCACGGGCCAACAGCGTCTACATCAGCTGAATGACCTTTTGCGCAAAATCACAGACTAGCACAAAATGTATTGTCACCAGCACACACCACATGGATGTGCAACTTATGCTTACCATAGACTGGTACATACTGGTTCCCAATCCTTTTCAGCCATACACTTGATCTGGTTTCAGTCAAAGTAAATCGGACTGACAGTAGCTTAACCCTTTGGATGTTGGTAGCGTTTTTTGTCGCATTGATTCTTGCAGGAATCATTGCAACAAAAAGTGCTACCGACATCCAAGGGGTTAATTCACGTGTAATACAGGTCAGTGATTTTGGACCGTATGTCCCAAACCCCTATGTGCGGCAAAGATTGAAAAGCACTTAACCCTTTTCATGTTGGTAGCGGTTTTAGTCACGATGATTCCTGTTGGAATCATTGCGACTAAAACCACTACCAACATGCAAAGGGTTAAACAGTACACCTGTGTTTTTTCTTTCACTATGAATTTACTTATCATTCACTGCAAACCAGCAAGAGCTTGAACTCAAAAGGCACAAGTGACAAATGCGACAACTGACTTCCAATTTGTGGTGGTCAGTGGTGCAGTCTCAAAGGGTGCACAGAAGTGAACCCTTTGGCTGTTGGTAGCGCTTTTTGTCAGGAATCATCGCGACAAAAGCCGCTGCAGACAGCCAAACAGTGAAATGTCATCGGTGGTGTCTGTGACGGGCACAGGTGGTCACAGACCAGAAAACATGCAGTTCACCTTACGTGCTCATCAAAAGCCTAAACTGCTGCCACTAAAATCGTAGATGTCATCAGTGGTGGCAGGGTGTAGTCGAGGATTGACCGTTCGCTGAGGGGGGTCACTGATTCGCGCCATCTCTTCCTGCGTTGGTTCATCATCGTCCGGCTCAAAATCATCCTCATAATGACTGCAACAGACGATGTATTTTCCATCAGTAAAATAGAAAGAAAAGTCAGCGCAAGAAAGAAATATATCTGTCAACAATGAACAGTGTGCATGGAAGACATTTTATCCATGATCCATGGAGCAATTTGGTACATGTCATCTGAAGTCGGAATTTCATGACCACAAATTTCAGGTTGCTGTTAACTCGTTCAAGCTGTAAAGTACTGTGTACAGGCACACAGAAAACGAATTTTGTTATATAATGTAGGCCATTGTGAATATGGCTGTGTTGCAAATTAAGTTGGCATTTATGATCACTGAAAATAAAATGCCTCAAATGCTAACTTTAACGCCTTGAGTAAGTTATGGCAACCACACATTTTGCACATGGCTCGCGCATTTTGTCACATCAAACTGTCCATATTTTGGATAACTCCATGCCATAGGGTACTACCAATCAACACAGCAATAAAGCAATTGAAAAGCAGATTTTCTCACAAACTAAAACTGAGCAAAACATGAGAAGAAACATAAAAGCAAGCAAACCAGGAGAAAAGATTTGTTTTTCAAAAATAAAATTGTAAGGGTCACTGCATGCTAGCTCTCATATTCCATGTTCAGGCAACTCAATACATCCTGAGGATTAATTAAAAAAAATAAAAATTCTTTTAGGTCCATGTCCAAGTTCTGGAGACAGATGGACCATGATAGTTCAAGGGTGGTGTCAGAATAGCTTGGTGCCTGTAGGCACCAAGCTATTCTGACACCACCCTTGAACCATCATGGTCGAGGCACAACCTGTCGCAGCAAAGGGGTAAGAGGTTGAAAGGAAAAAGAATTAGTAAGGGAGAGAACTGTAAATCAAAGAACAAAGATCAGATCACTGGTCTATAATGCACAGTTCTCTAACTTAAACAACACCCCCCCCCCCCTCCCCCCTCCTTTAGGTACCATTTAACTTATCCCGATTCCCCCCCCCTCCGCAAGACTTTACTGTTAATATACAGATCTACAGAATACAGCTCTGAAATCAACAAACTAAAGTGTGTACATTGTCTTACAAAGAAGAACAGACAAATTTTGCTTCACCACAACTTACAATAAACAAACAAAGTAGGATACTGAAGATATTATAAAATATACAAAACAATAAAATATAACAACAAAACAATCTACTCAGTGCATGTGAACAGTGCTGGACACGAAAATGGTGCGTCATCAACAAACTGCAAGCAGCCGAGTGTAAAACAGTAGTTTAGTCAGCGTGAAACAAAAACAATGGTTGAGTGTGTCAGTGCAGAAAGTAAATAGGGACATTTTTTTAACCACAAAAAATACACGTCAAGTTGAGCCACTTAGATTAACCCTGATCATTCGGAATACACTATTGTGTGAAATAAGTTTGACTAAAATAGTTCAAGGGTAGTGCCAGAATAGCTTGGCGCCTAGAGGCGCC
Source organism: Semisulcospira habei (assembly GCA_036245525.1). Lineage (NCBI taxonomy): Eukaryota > Metazoa > Mollusca > Gastropoda > Semisulcospiridae > Semisulcospira > Semisulcospira habei. The sequence goes on along the minus strand of BTPG01000007.1, from coordinate 27,948,606 downwards.
AAGCTATTCTGGCACCACCCTTGAACTAAAGCCATTAGTGTATATCCTTATCTGTAATCTGTAAGGACTATAATGTAGCTTGCATATGCTAGTGTACAAATTTGAAGCTTTTAGCCTCAGTATGATATGGGTTAAAACTGGAGTGTAAAAGTTCAGTCATAGGAACACACATTAACGAAAAGTACATAGTATCCATCCCAAAACAAGAGACTTTAACCCCTTCCCCGCCAACATACTTGCATTTTGTTTCCGAAATTTGCGTTCACTGAATGACCAAAAGCCAACAACTGTTTAGAGAACATGGACACAAAGTGGTCTCTGCAAGAGGCAAAGATCCTCATGAGCCCCTGCAGTCATGGGGGCTCATGAGGATCTGTGCCTCTTGCAGTGTGATCACGTTAATTTTTCTTAGCAGGGAAGGGGTCAATCACATAATCCTGTCTGTAGTGTAGCAGAAATTGTCCAAAGCGACTTTCTATATTAGAGATCACCTGCCATTCAATACCACCTAAATGATGGTCCTTAATGACGGGTGCCACTTTTTACACTTCAAGTATTCTCCTGAGAGAGCACCTGTCTTTTAACCCTTTTCATCCTGATACACCCATTGCTTGAAGTAAATTTGACTGATAGTTCAAGGGTGGTGCCCGAATAGCTTGGTGCCTGAAGCGCCAAGATATTCCGGCACCACCCTTGAACTAAAATGCTTGATCTATCTCCACATCTTTAATGTAGACTTCATAGAACAATGAGCAATTAAAAAAAAAAATCACCCTCAAGATATAATGGGTTAAGATCACTTTTTTATTGTTAAAAAAAAAAAAAAAAAAAAAAGGTGCTTGCTAAAAAGTACAATGGACTACTGTATAAACAAAACTGCACAAAGTCAAATTTATGTTTCGACACTGATTTCACTGAAATATTCATCTTTGCTTCCCTCCCTATGCTTTAACCCCTTCGCTGCCAAGAAAAGCTGAGGTTGCAACTGCAACTCAACTGCAAGAGGCATAGATCCTCATGAGCCCCATGCAGCCGCAGGGGCTCATGAGGATCTATGCCTCTTGCTGAAACCACTTTGTATCCATGTTCCTGAGACATCTGGGGGTCTTTGAATTTTCCATGATTTCAAAAAGACAGTCTGGAGTCCACTGGCAGTGGAGGGTTTAATATGAAAACCGTTCCTTCACCCTTGACAGTACTGTCTGTCAGAAAAGATGCACTATGTGCCCTCACTATCGTCAGTAGCATTCAAGAGGAAAAAATATAAAATTAAAATAAAAATAAAAAAGCTTATCCCAGCACCCCCAGGACTTCAAAAGATACATGTGTAAAACAAAATGTGTGTTTATTTAACCCTTTGCAAGTCAGTAGCGGTTTTTGTCACGCTGATTCCAACAGAAATCATTGCAACAAAAAGTGCTATCAACACACAAAGGGTTAACAACTCTAAATGGACAATGTTCAGTAAGCAGAAGCAGGTGGAAATTGAACAAGTTTGAATGAAAACAGAACTAGGATAAAAGCCCAGACAAATGTGCAATGAATCCCGTGTTTGTCCAGGCTCATAATCCACTGAAGAACCCAACGGAGAAAGAAACGCGCTTAGAAAAGACAGTTACAACTGTCTTTTCTAAGCGTGTTTCTTCCTCCGTGGGGTTCTTCTTTGCATTGTACAAGCTTGGCAGTTCCCTTTTTGGTCTGGACTATTAATCCACTGTTTTCATCGAAGCATGTGACTTAATTTGACCCGATTCCGATTTCTAAAACTTGTCTATCAGTGACACAATTTCATGACAAATGCACAAGTATTACTGGTTTGGTTAACATTACACTGTGCTATTATTTCTATTATTATTATTGTTATTACGAACTGGAATATTTCTACATCATCATCAACACACCACTGGAAAACCTCATCCGCAACACTTCAAGCCAATTAGATGGCGGGGACTGTACATTGTGCATCACAGTGCAAAAACTCGATGAATCACAAAACCATCTCGCAGCTCACCCATGCAAATAATTCCGGCAGACCCATGAATAATAAAACAGCGCTAGCTTACGTCTCTGCTGCAGGCAAGGCAGAAAAACAACAGATGATTGTTACATGATGTATTTCTGGTTATTCAGTCTGATGATACTAACCTACATTAACCCATTTAGCCCAACAGCTGCTTTTCCAAATTTTGGAGGGGTCACTGACGATTATGTACCCGATACGGGAGATGGACTGACCATGTAAATTCAAGGGTAGTGGCAAATTAGCTTGGCGCCATCGGGCGCCAAGCTAATTTGGCACTACCCTTGAATTTACATGGTCAGTCCAATTTCTCCTGTACGGCCTTAGGGCTAAATGGGTTAAAGTAACGCTTAAAAACTGATGATTTTAGAGTTCTGAAAGAATTCTTATAAAGTGCCTTGTCAAGCTTGTTTTTGTTCCTATTCACTTGTTGTTTAAGATTTGTGTGTGTGTGAGTGTGTGTGTGTGTGTGTGTGCAAAACAAGGTGACTGCTCAAAGAAAGGTAGATCCAGGCCGTGAGCAAGTTCAACGGCAAATTTTTCTTCAATGTTATCAACTTTCAATGCAGACTTCGCAAAAACAAACTACTTCACCATCAGCTTGGCTCGCGGCTTTGACTGCATGGCCAAACCATGCGGGCCCTACTTGTAAGAGCATTGAAAGAAAATAGGAACGAGTTCTATGTGGACTGAAAGTGGATGCAGACATAAATTCAACTCTCCCCATGGCGATCGACCTCATTTCAATCACTGACAAGTACTGTTTCAAGCGTTTCAATCCAAAACGCTGATTCGTCTGTGAAAGCTTGAAACCTGTTCGGTGCCAGCTGATGCAGATTGTTTCTACAATCTTCATTGATTTCAGACTAAAAAAAAACTAGATGTCCTATAAACATAGATTCAAAGTGTCTACAAGAGGCATCTATGTACATGAGCCCCCGTAAATGCGGGGGCTCATGAGTATCTATACCTCTTGCAGTTGTTTTTTTTTTCTTCAAATTTTCTCAGCACTGAACGGGTTAAAAGAGCAGGAACAAGACAATGGAGTTGATAACAGCAACAACACAGCTTTTTTTAATGTAATCAATTTTAAGTTTGAACATGAACGAGTGCCAGTCATAAAACGAAAAACTATACCTGTCGCTGAATGAGAAAACCAACTGCATGAACGTAAAGAAAAAGAAGAGCAATTAACTCCTTGACCGTCGACAGTGGTTTCTGTTGCAATGATTCCTTCAGGAATCATTGAGACAAAAACCGCTGCCGATGGCTAAAGGGTTAATTCCAAGTGCAGCAGAGCACCAAATTCTCATTCTATATCAACAAATGAACTTTTTCAGCAATACGGCCAAGTTTTGCAAAATATGGTGTCCTGTAATGACATCAGAAGCCTGAAATAGTGGTTATCCCTAAATCGGAAGGCAATACATTTTTTTAAAAAAACATTTTGTGAATTTATCCCTCTTACTCCAATCTGCAAGGTGTATATTCTCATGAACCCTTGCGGCTGGAGAAGCTAATGAAAATATATGCCTCTAGCTCGCAAGGGGTCACCTCACTGTCATACTAGACACAGTGTGAGGTACTGATTTGGTGTTAACACTTTTAGCCCCAAGGTCACAATTCTCAAATTTTGGAGGTGTTGCCTAATGACTATGTACCAGTTGAAGGAGATGGCTGGACCATGATAATTCAAGGGTAGTGCCAGATTAGCTTGGCACCTGATGACGCCAAGCTAATCTGGCACTGCCCTTGAATTATCATGATCAATCCATCTCCTGCTGTAAGGATCTTGGGGCTAAAAGGGTTAACAGGATTACTAAAAGGATGCACTACAAAATGACTGGAGCGATCAGTGAAACGTAGACTGCATTTCTGCAATCTTCGTTAATTCAAACCATCCGACAAAATGTGGATTCAAAGTGATGTCAGCAAGAGGCATAGATCCTTATGAGCCCCCGCAACTGCGGGGGCCCATGAGGATCTATGCCTCTTGCTGCGGGGGCTCATGAGGATCTATGTCTCTTTCCGCTAGGTCATGTTCACTTCTTCTCGGCAATCTAGGGTTAATGCTTGGACCACCTCACAGTCACGAGGCACAACTACCATCTTTGATCCGAATCTGACTGAGAAATGACCCCCTATCTGCAAAACTTGGCCGTTTGAAACGTGCGTGAGTGCGCACGAGAGCAGAGGAAAGCCGCAACTCTTGAGCACAACTGTCATTCAGGAACAAAAACCAAAAAACACTTTGCGAACGAGGAACCAGAAATGGAAATCAATGTCACAACTGAACCTGCAGACACAATGCGGCATGCGGCTCTATTGGTACCTGCTGGTGAAAGTCCGAGTAAAGCTGCGTGCACGAACAGAAACAGAGCAAAAGCGTGAGGAAGAGAAAGAAAACATTTTCGAAGTACAACGGAACCTGTTTTGAGTGACCACCACTTCCGTGGGAGATTGCCCGTTACTAAAGACAATCGTTCAGGTGGCAACACTAAAGCTGCCTAAAGGATGGTCTTTAACTCTCAAACTCTCAGAACTAAATAATTTCCATGCTATAGAACAGAAATCATTTAGATCTGGGACTTAAAAGAGCTAATGACATGGGACACTTTTGCTCTTCGAGACTTCTCATGTGAGAGCATGTCTTTCGACTCGTTTAGCACAACAGCGAGATGTGGATTGACCATTATAGTTCAAGGGTGGTGCCAGAATAGCTTGGCGCCCATGGCACAAAGCTATTCTGGCACCACCCTTGAACTATCATGGTCGATCTGGCTCCTCAACTGTCCTGTAGTTTCAGGGAATCAGGGCTGAAGTGTTAAGACCAGAAAAAGTGGTTGCCCAAGACTGGTTCTGGTGTAAATGTACTTGAGGTACAAGTTCTCCCAAAAATAAAACTGGTGTGGCTTAAAAAATAAATCTGTCAATTTGAATTTCAAATGTATTACTCTTTTTTCACTTGAATCATTCTAAACGAGCCTCATTCAATACGCGGCAACATGCAGCGTAATTATATGTGGCTTGTCTCAAATGAGTTATTTATATAGTATTGATTTTATATTTCTTATAAATTACAAAACTAAGTACTGTTAAAAAATACATCGGCACAAGTAATATTTGTTTTGTTTTGGGTACCCCAACCCCAAAGCCCCCACACACCCCGATCTGACATCATATAAGCAGCTAAAATCAAGATTTTAAAAGCTGCAAAGAAAAGCACATCATCATAAAGACGAGGTATTAGCAAGCGTCTTTTTGCTTCTTACACAACACCACACACTCCCCTTTCACCCAAAGACGCAATTTCAGGTACGTACCTAGTGTAACATATATATCAGTCCGCAAAGAAACTGTGATGTAAAATTGAGAATGATATCATAATGTTGGTCCCAGTTTGATCATAAAATCATCTATCATGAAGACATACATGTATTACAAAATGTCCAATCTCTCGTCCATTATTTTCACTAAGTACAGCAGCAGCACCTGTTTGAGCGACCATCTTTTTGAGAGAGGTCACCTGTCATTAAAGACCATCATTTAGGTGGCTGTTGCCACCTAAATGATGGCCTTTAATGACAGGTGACACTTCTTGCCATTCAAGACTTATCCTGAGAGCACCTGTCTCATAACCCGGCTTTTTTCTTGCAGAAAAGGTGACCGCTCAAAACAGGTTCCAATGTAATGGGAGCAAAATGGCACGCTGATCTGTGTAAATAAAATCACAAGCCCCAAACACTTGCGTGTAAAGGTGGAACTGTGTACAATATGTGACGAGCACAGCAGACGTAAAAAGCAACGGAGCAAACAGAAACCTACATCTCTTCCTGTTCGTTCATCCCCTCCTCAGCCACCAGAATGTCATACTCCTCGGCCGCGTATCGATCCCAGTCTGATATCTCATTCCCAGCATTATCCATGTCCTGTAAAGGCACATATTGAAATAAATAAATAAACAAACAAACACACCTGAGAAACAACCACCATGCAAATAAAAAAAATCTTATCATACAACACATACACTTTTTACAGACCATATGTTATGAGGCTATATTTCAGTTCACCTAGTGGTAATATGGGCTGCACTATGCCTGTTGCACTGCTGACTGTTTGTTGCTAGGCCACATAACGGTCAGAGCTACGGCGAAGCATGAGTTGGCAGCAACTCAGCCACGTAAGAGGCACATATTCTATGTAACGCACCATTCTGAAGGTGTTTGAAGGGAACAAATGAGTTGACCAAATGTAAACACACTTTGGAAAGTTGTATAAACAAACAAAATTATACCTGACCTCCCATTACACAAAACAAATCCCTCGTGTTCATTTTGACCAATAAAATGTGAGCTAAAGCTCGCATTTTATTGGTCGAACTGAGCACGAGGGATTTACTTTGTGTAACAGGTCAGGCATAATTTAACCTTTTATTCAATTTAAATGTGCTGGTCTGTAATTTTGGACCTCATGATTCTAAGCTGTTAGGTCTAGCATCTCCGACAAGCACACGTCGGCATCGTCGTGGAAGTTTAGTGTAACTCAATACCTCATACTAAACAAGTTACAACAACAATCCATGATGACATCGATATGCATGTACTGTAATGTGAAGGATCTTATCAATTCTGCCTTTATACGGCAAAGGCTATTTTTGGAGTAAAGTGAGATTTTCACTGCACAACAGTTCTTTGGCCAGCCTGGTCCATCTGGAAGAGGTATAAATTCTCATGAGCCCCTGCATCTGCAGGGGTTAATGAAAGTTTATGCCTCTTGCTGAGCGTGGATCATACTAGGCATACTGGCTTTTGCTGAATAACAGCAGAATTGGCATCAAAGGTGACTGTCACCTGCCTGATGTCATACATTATTAGTTGTTTTTCCAAGTGAACTCTTGCATGCCTGGTATAAGCACAATGCAATACAGCAGAACCTGTTTTAAGCACCCACCTTTTTCTGAGAAACAAGAAAGGCAAACTACAACTATTGGCATTTTATACACATTTGTCGACCTCTTGCGACCAGTGACCTTTCTGAGGGGTCATCGAAATTAGTATGCATGGATAGGTCTTACCATCAGGTATCTCTGTAGCAAGTTTGGGTTTTAAGTCGTGAATAGTAATTGAGAAAAAAATCTTTTGTCAAAATATAGCTATTTTGGACCTATTTCTTGAACTCTTCTGACCCTTGACCTTTCCGAGGGATCAACCAAATTAGTGTGGACATAAAGGTCTTACCATCAGGTATCTTTGTACCAAGTTTGGGTTTGAAGTTGTGAACAGTATTTTTGATAAAAAATAAATTATGTCCAAAAATAGCTATTTTTGATATATTTCCTGATCCCCTGTGACCTTGACCTTTGTGAGAGGTCACTGAAATTGGTATGTTTAGAAAGGTCTTGCCATAAAGTATCCTTGGGCCAAGTTTGAATACTGTAGCTTGAATAGTCTTCGAGAAAATGCCAACGTTAAAGTTTACCACAGACGACGGCGGACAGACGCCAGACGACAGACGGATGACCACTGGCCCAGAACATAGACTCACTTTTGCTTCACACGTGAGCCAAAAAGTGGTCATAAAAGATGCAATCTTAAAACAAGTCTCGATGAATTAAAAGTGTCACCTGTCATTAAAAACCATCAATGAGGTGGCTACGACCATCTAACGACGGTCTTTAACGGCAGGTGATTCCTCATGAAGCTGGTCACTCGAAACAGACTCAACTGTAGAAACCGAGGACTAAAGAAGTCATTCGAGCAGAAGTCGACAACCTACCCGGGCATTAGCAAAAGGATCTCTCTGTTCATGTTCCAGGAATTTGTCCAAGTTGAAGAAGGTGTCGAAGAAGATGTTGGCCATACGACAATTCTTCAGATCTCGCAGGGTGATCCGCTCCTCCACTTGAGGCCGCACCAGATCAAACATCTGTCAGGTGGAAATCAATCAATCAATCAAATCTACCAACTCACCCACCTATCCTTGCACCCATCCACCCAAACCCATGTATTGCAATGAAAATCTCGCTTTTCACAGAAATGGACATCTTTCGCCTTAACCCTTTTAGCCCCGGATCCCTACAGCAGGAGATGGCTTGACCATGATAATTCAAGGGTAGTGCCAGATTAGCTTGGCGCTACCCTTGAATTATCATGGTGAAGCCATCTCCTGCAACTGGTACATAGTACAACCTACCTGACAGAGACAGTCCTCAAAAGGCAACTTCTCAATGCCCAGAGCCTCCATCTTCTGCATTTGTTCTTCGTAGAAGTACTCCATCTCGTACATGGAGATAATGCCGTCTCCGTCCAAGTCCATACAGCGGAACCAGTACTCTATGCTGAAATTACATAAAGGAAAAGCTCACATGCACCTCTGTGTTTTTTGTGTGCGAGTCCTATGTGTGCCATATTACTTATGCAGCACATCTGTAAAGAATCTTTGTACTTGCTTGACCATTATAGGTTTGTGCATTTTTTTATGTGAAAAAGTCTAGAATATCTACAAGACTAGAAACTCTAGAAAAATCGGCAACAGCTGAGATTTCTTGTTGCTTATAATGGCCTATTACCTCCCCTGTCATTCTGACGATGAGCAGGCTGATTTACTTGAGATACTGTCAGCCTGGTCAGGCAAACAAATTAAATTAAAAAAAAAAAAAAACTGCAATAGTGGTGATATCTTGTTGCTGCATGATGACCTATTACTGACAATGTGAAGAAATGAGATTGATGGGCTCGAACTCTAATGGGTAGGCACCATGAGGCAATATTGCATGTTTGTCCAGGCTTTTAATCCACTGCATCAAGACACACCGTTTTTAACCAAATTCTGAAGTCTGACATCTGTTCTTGTAATTGCATGAAAACCATCCAACAACCCACCCAAACAGTGAAGAAAAGCAACATCGTCATACCTTGTAGGATGCTTCTTGTCCTCTTCTGATATTAAGAACCAGACAAACTCTTTGTAGGACATTCTGCCCTCCTGGAAATCCTTCCCTCTGGACACAGACAAAGACAAGCGATACCATATACAGAATCAGAAAGCGGTACAGTGAACAGTACTGGTGGATGAATGCACGCAGAGTAAAATAAAAACAAAATTATTGCCCTGACAAGTTTCCACGCATCTGAATGACACCATCAACAATAACAGTCAGCAAAAGATCCTCAGGGTGGCATCGGCAGCCCATTCAACCCCAAGGCCGCATTTTGGAGGCGTCACCAAACGACTGTGTACCAGTTGCGGGAGATGAATCGAGCATAATTCAAGGGTAGTGCTAGTTGACCTTGGCACCTGAAGGCGCCAAGCTCATCTGGCACTACCCTTGAATTACCATGCTCGATCCATCTCCTGTTGTACAGCGTAGGGGCTAAATGGGCTTAAATAAATTAATGTGAAAAGCCTGCGTCTCAGTTTTGCTGAGTGTGACAGAGTAAAACTTCCAGAAAGATTTCTTTAAAACTTTAACTCTAATTTTCTCGTTGTCAGTACCTTAGTTAGTTAATTTCAATTAGTTAGATTATCTAGATGTAAAGTGCCCTGAGCCTTTCTTTGTGGGGATATTGCGCTATAGAAGAGTTATATATATATATTATTATTATTATTATTAAACTAGTGTGATTCCAGGACAATTAATCATTATTGCATATCTAGACTGTTTCCATATAGACGAAACATTTCAGTTAAGTCTCGAACATGATGAACGGACGGATGAAAGACATTATGATGAATCACTTTTGTTACAGCATGTGAACCCAAAAAGCAGTAAACTACAGGAAAATACACTAAATGTAATAAGCAGTTCATACTTTTCGCACACCAACCTTGTAACAGCACCAGAGAATATTCTGTCGATGATTCTTGAATTGAGTGCTGGAAGAGGAAAATAACCAAATAATAACAAAATCACCATGCATGATAACAGCAACAGCATGCATTTTCTGTAACCTACAATATCACCATGCATGATAACAGGAACAGCATGCATTTCTGTAACCTACAATGTCAATGAGGAAACGTTGCAGGTAAGCAATTTCTTAACCAATTACATCCTGAGGTTGACTTTTTAAAGCTGCTTGTTGTCCTATGAAAGCAACATTATGGAGCAGGAGATAGATCAACCCTTTTAGTTCAAGGGTGGTGCCAGAATAGCTTGGCGCCTCAGGCGCAGAGCTATTCCCTCACCAAGCAATAGTGTATCACGATAAAAAGCGAATATACAATAAATAAAATTTATACAAAAACCTCAACAAAACATCATCAATGACAATAACAAAACAAACACCACCAATAAGCTTAACCCTCGTAACCCCACAGCCTCGTTTTCAAACTTTTGGAGGCGTTGTCTAACGACTATGTACCAGTTGTAGGAGATGGATTGATCATGATAATCAAGGGTAGTGCCAGATGAGCTTGGCACCTTCAGGCGCCAAGCTCACCTGGCACTACCCTTGAATTATGATGATCAGTCCATCTCTTGCTGTAGGGTGTTCGGGCTAAATGGGTTAACCCATTACATCCTGAGGTTGATTTTCACAAATTTGCCGATTGTCCTATAAAGGCTACTTCACAGATGAGATAGATCAACCATTTTAGTTCTAAGGTGGTGCCAGAATGGCTTGGTGCCTCAGGCGCCAAGCTAATCTGGCACCACCTCTGAACTATCATAATCAAATTTATTTTAAGTAATAGGTGTATCAGGAGGAAAGGGGTTAAGAAGGTAACTGAATAGACAGACTCCATATAATATAGTTGTAATGTGACAGCGCTGAATGGGTTTGGTACGAACCATGATCGTTGTGTCGAGCCAGATCAGATCTGTCGATGTACAAGTCGTGGTCTTTGTCGAGTTCCCAAAATTTGCAGTATATGACGTAGAAGTGCTCGTAGGAAAAGTACTCCGTCACCTGGTTAATGTCCTCTTCTTCTTCTAAAACTGACATCACCTGAAAGAAAAGAAAACGACGTTACATGACGGAAGGTGCATGCAATCAAACTCAGACATCAGAACCGTCCACGAAAAAACACCTGGAATAATGTCTAACTTTAGTCAAAATCTCAGACTTATTGAAAACATTGCAAACATTTAGGAAATATGTAGTTTGGTGAACAAAATGATCCATACAGTAGAACCAACCTGTTTTTTGTATGAAAAGTGGTCTTATTAGACAGGTCGTCTCTGAATAAAAAAAATTTCTTGGTGGGCCAAAAGTATTACCTGTCAATAAAGGTCTTTAATGACAAGTGATCTCTCATTAGGGAGGTCAGTCAATACAGGTTTTGCTGTAATAAGAAAATTGATTTTTTTTTTTTTACAGAAAGAAATAGGTACCTCGGAAACCTAATGGTCATTGTGGCTTTTCAAAATCAAGAAAAAGCTGAAGACAAACTTGCTAACCCACCTGCCTGAGCAACAGGAATGAGGTTAAGCCATTTAGCCACGACGCAAACAACAGGAGATGGATCAACCATGATTCAAGGGTAGTGCCAGATTAACTTGGCGCCGTCGGCGCTAAGTTAATCTGGCACTACCCTTGAATCATCATGGTTGATCAATCTCCTGCAACTTATACACCGTCTTTCAGTGACACCTTCAAAATTTGGGAAATGCAGCCAATCGAATTAAATGGGTTCACTCAATCAAAATACATAGCTTTTTGTGGTACATCTCTAAATGCTGCATATTTTGAACGAGTCAAGATTGAGGATGCAAGGATCAGGAAAATGCATGTCTCTTGCAGGTGGGTGGGAACCAGATTTTTTCCTGGCGCTGAAGGGTTCGCTCACCTGCAGGAAGGTACTCCTCCTTAGCTCTGGCACCGTTATTCTCCCCGACCACGAGCGGTTAACACAAAAGTATATCCTAGAAATCACCTGTGACAGACAGAACAGCACAACTGTTAGGACATCTAATATTTACATTCACCTACTGAAAAAAACCCACCTGTATCCCTTTCAGCCCATGGGTGCCAAGCTATTGAACTATGATAGTCGAACTGTCTCCTGACGACAGCTCAAAAATTCTGGGTAGGTGACTTTTGGTCTCAATGGGTGAAAACAGCACATCCAACATGATAGTTCACAGGCAGTGTCAGCTTAGTACAAGGGTAGCATCACGTTAGCTTGGCTCCTCGGTCATCCCCCACAGCGGGTGCGGGCTCGTGAAAGTACAGGTCAGCCTAGACATTACACGGCATCAGAATATTGTGACAGCAGACATAACGGGGCCACGTCAGTAGACACCCAGTCAGCCAAAAGTCCTCTGGCCGACTCCAGCTTTAGTTGGCCTGCGCATGGCTGTGCGCGGTCCAATTACAGCTGGAGTCGGCTAAAAAGACATTTTGATTACATCGTGTTTTCACTTCATTAGCCAAAGTACGTTCAGCATCACATTAACGTGAATGCCAAAAAGACAGTCTGACCTTATTGTTCTCTGGTACAGTACTGCGATATAATGAAGCTGACCTGTCCTTAGTGCAAGAGAATGAGGCTTAAAAGCAGCACTAACAGTATGAATGTAGCGAGAGTGGAACTCTGGAGCATCTTGAAGAAACGTCAGCCCTGGGTGACCATCCACAATGTCCTGAAACAACCAGACCTTCACGTCAGTGGAGTTGTTGTCAGTGGAGCCAACACCTTGGCTGTTCATGACGATACCTCTCTGTGGAAAAGACATGCAACTACACGTCTTTCCAGCAGAACAGCATCGTGAGTGGCAGTCTTGGGTTTTCTTACGCCACATTTTGACAAAGTTAATAAATAAATGTTCATAGTATCCAAACTGACTTTGCCTACCCCCCCCCCCCCCCCCACCCCCCAAAAAAAAAAAAAAAAAAAAAAATGTTTGTGTGTGCGTAGAGGTTTATGTCACAATATGCCCTACAGGAATCATTGCAACAAAAATGCTACTGACATGCAAAGGGTAAACTTTTGCATGGTATTCAGCTAACCCTTGCATGATTACACAGACTTACTTTATTACATGCGAACCAGCCCCATAACTCTGGCACTCACAACTGGCCAGTAATGTGTCTTTTACATCAATCATTGCTCAACCCATTTAACCCCACAGCCCTATTAACACAAATTTGGAGGTGTCACCTAAAATATATCTAACCATTGCAGGAGATGGCCCGACCATGATAGTTCAAGGGTAGTGCCTGATTAGCTTAGTGCCTCATGGCGCCAAGCTAATCTGGCACTACCCTTGAGCTATCATGGTCGGTCCATCTCCTGCTGTAGTGTGTTGGGGTTAAATGGGTTAACTGTTGAAGGTTTTGTTTACTGAGTAGGACTTGCATGGAATCTGGAAGTCAGAGTGTTACCTGTATCAAAGGTACAAAGTCCTCAAACTCTAGCACCATGCGTCCTGGTTTGGCCAGCAGCCGCACAAATTTGGAGGCATCATCATGACAAGAAGAGTACAACCTGAAATCACACAATGTCATCAAAACGTCAGATCAGTGCTTGAAATTGCCTGAAACAACAGTATCAGAAACAGGTAAAAAACATTAACTCTTATACACTCCCAGAACTAAATGACTTCCATTCTATAGAATGGAAAACATTTAGTTCTGGGCGTTTAAGAGGTAACCTGTGTATTTATCAACCACCCTCTGTTCCTCCAGTGAAAAACTGTTTAAAATCCTGAAGCTAAACATGAAGACTGCTGTTCAGTGTTCTTTCAGCTTTTTACCCCCAAGTGTCTGGAACTCACTGCCCAGTGAAGTGTGGAATCTGTGGGCACACGTGAGGACTTTTTGTTGTTGTTGATGGTCAGGTATTTCCTAGAAAACTGTTAATTGCCTTTTTTTTTTCAGATTGTTTTTTGTTTTTGTTTTGTTGTTGTTGATGTGACAGGGAAGTGGACAGAAGGTTGTTGGGATGGGATGGGGTGGTTTAACTCATATCCTACTGAGGCTAAAAGCTTCAAATTTGTACACTGCCATATGCAAGCTACAGTATAGTACTTACAGAAAAAAGCTATAGACCAATGGTTTTAGTTCAAGGGTGGTGCCAGAATAGCTTGGCGCCTGTCGGCACCAAACTATTCTGGCACTACCCTTGAACAATATTAGTCAAACTTATTTCACACACTGGTGTATTCTCAATGATAAGGGTTAAAGTAGTGTATGATTGTGCCTGTGTGTGTGTGTGTGTGTGTGTGTGTGTGTGTGTGTGTGTGTGTGTGTGTGTGTGTGTGTGTGTGTGTGTGCTCTTGCACATATGGAGTGAATCCAGTGTTTGTTTTTTTCCTTGGAGAACAGCGCTTTCTAAAGAACTGTTTATTATCATCATTATTATTACTGTTTATGAAAGAAGAGGCGCTGAGAATGCATCCATCCATTTTCCCATGTGGTAAAAATCAGTGCAATGTAATGTCTATTAGAAATGTTTTTTCCAGTGTAATTTTGTGATGATAAAAAAATGTGGTCACGTTACATATTCAAATGAGGTATGTGAGGCAGTAAAGAGAACCGGTGTTTTAAAAACAAAATCTGCGTTCTTTGGCATTTTGTACAGAAGCAGTACTTTGGAATTCGCTTAAAAGCTCTTGATAGATGAGAAGAGACATGTTCGGTGCTTTGATTCGGCTTAACCAGTGGACTCTTTTTGACCTAGTTTGAGTTGCCAGGCGGATGGTGATTTGAGGTGTAGGGTTGGTAAAGAATCATGTTGACAGCCAGGAAATGAGATGGGTGATGTTATTTTGGGGGGATTTTGTGCATGGTAAATGTGCAGCAAGTGGGTGGTAGAGTTGTTTAGAGGATTGAAAAATTAGGGGATAACTTGGACAGACTAAGGCTAAGGCATTTTATTTTTAACAGATGGGACTGCAGGGGAGGCCGACTGTGTGCTTTGACCTAACCGCACTGAATGGCTGACAAAACCACTGAGGTAATGTAGGTAAAAACATAAACCGGCATCAGGGCGGACAGGAAACATGATGTGAGCCATTAAAACCAGGCAATGCGGCCCCTAAATATCAGTTCATATGGTACATAATGAGTGGCAGGTGTCTTAAAAAAAAACAACCCAATAGAACCCCTAAATATCTGTTCCTCTGGCTCCAAGGCTGCATGTCCCAAACTTTGTACTATGTACCAGATGCAGAAGATGGATCGACCATGATAATTCATGGGTAGTGCCAGATTAGCTTGGCACCTGATGGCACCAAGCTAATCTGGCACTACCCTTGAATTATCATGGTCGATCCATCTCCTGCTGTAGGGTGTTGAAGTTAAATGGGTTTAAAAATAGAACTTAATGTGTGCTGATCTGTAAAGGTGGACCTTCTGGCTTTCAGCTGCAAGGCCCAAGATGAAAGACCAGCAAATATATACAGCAGAATCTGTTTTGGGTGACCATCCTTCTGACAGATCACCTGTCATTAAAGACCATCATTTACGTGGCTGTAGCCACCTAAATGATGGTCTGTAATGACACAGGCCACTTTTTTGCCCTTCTCGGCTTCTCTTGAAAGAGCACCTGTCTTCTACGACTGCTTTTTCTCTAGCAGAAAAACTGGTCGGTGAAAACAGGCTCGACTGCCTTCAGTGTTTAAAGTTTACACATTACACAAAAGCTATAGTCTCCACCTGAAACAGTCCTAAGCTAAACAGTGAAGATTTTATACAGGCAAAATGTGAGTTGCAGCACAATGGACTAAGTCCTGACCGCAAGAGGCATTGATTCTCATGAGCCCCTGCGACTGCAGGGGCTCATGAGAATCTATGCCTTTGGTAGCCACAGGGGCTCGTGAGAATCCTTGCCTCTCTTGCAGAGGGCATTAAGTGTCTGTTCAAGGGTCTGGTAAAGTTTTCTACAAAAACAAGAACAAAGTTGGCGGATTACCAATTTTCGAGCATCTCAACTAAAAGATGCACTGGCTTCCCATCAGGATTATCTTTTGAACACGCCATTAGGGGCAACAAACCAGACAGACCGACTGGTACATGCCATTAATTATACATGCAATCACTGTACACTCAAAGCCGCCGAAATGTTGAGTTGTGAACTTGAAAGTATGCTCTGCGTAAGAATGAGATATTTAGCCAAGTTAGGCTCCTGCGACGATCAAGATCCAGAAGACGTAAAAATCTCACACTTGGGAAGTGAGTGATGGGTGGTGCAATATCCTACACCTAAAATCATTTTTCAATACAGAAGGTGACCGGTGGGGGGAGGGTGTGAAGGGGGGGGGGGGTGTGGGTGGGGGGGAGAAATGCCTTCGGGTAGTACACACAGCGCCTTAGGGTAGTGTACAGTAATGCAAAGATTCTACGCCCAGTCATTTTCTCAATGGGGGTGTGTGTGCATGATGGAGGAGGGACGGCAGGGGGGCGGGGGAGGGGGGCGTTGGTACTAGAATGATGTAAAGAGTCTAAACTTAAGCCATACTCTCTCAAACACTACCAGTTTCAGAAGTTGGGCAAGACCAGAGAGTAGCAACCTAGGACTATGATGGAGTGCCTCTCTCTCTTACAGCTAGTCCTCCTCTGTAATAAATGGATGGCGTGCCAATTCAAAGACCCTCGATCTGGACCAGAAATGCCAGTTTGTATTATTTCCCAGACACTCCCACAGGCTGTAAGATCCAAAATCACAGACCAGTACACTTCTGATGGGCTGGGTCTACAACTATGCTAATCTCATGCATTTCTATTTTAAACCATTTAATCCTAAACCCCGCCTTAAACCCATTTTCTAGATTTTGGAGGCGTCACCTGGCTATGGACCAGTTGCTGTAGACGGAATGACTATGATAATTCAATTAGTTAGTTAGTTATTTGGGTTTAACGCCGAGCAGGCGACTAAGGCCATCTCACGGCGGGATGGGTAAAAATCTGGTCAGCCAGACTAAAAGCAAGGTCTTAAGACAAGATGTAAATATAGATTAAAAATCTCAGGCTAAAATGTCGCACGTCTTTAAAAGAAACGTCTACAGACTCTCAAAAAGGGCAAATAAAAAAATTCACATAGTCTATGAATGCTCAGATCTTGTTAAAAATATTGCATTCTCTCAAAAAATTGAAGATTTTGTCCGGGGGAACATCCCGGAACAAAACCTTCAAGGAGTCTGCTGTGAAGTGTTTATATCTGGTGTCAAATAGGTCAGCACAATACAGCAAAAAGTGTCAAACAGAAAACTGCTCATCACAGGCAAAACACCATGGACGCTCATCCTGTTTAAGTAAGTAAGAGTGCCTAACATACGTGTGCCCGATGTGGAGCCGAGCAAGGACAGTCTCCTCACGGCAGCTGCCGCAGCTTAAAGGTAGACTGTCAGACAACTTAGGAAGAGCTTCATGAAGCTTGTTCCCTTCCTCTTTGTCCCACTCGGACTGCCACTCGCGGGCTATGTACGCACTAATCACAGGTTTAAAATCACTATAGACAGTCTGTGTGTCAAGGACAGGGTCACTGCGGGCACTGTTGGCAGCAGAATCTATGATAATTCAAGGGTAGTGCCGTATTAGTTATTGGTTATTGGTGTTTAACGCCGAGCAGGCGACTAAGGCCATCTCACGGCGGGATGGGTAAAAATCTGGTCGGCCAGACTAAAAGCAAGGTCTTAAGACAAGATGTAAATATACCTTAAAAATATGGCAGGCTAAGCACGAGTCTTTAAAAGAAACGTCTACAGACTCTCAAAAAGGGCAAAATAGTGAAATTCACATAGTCTATGAATGCTCAGAGATTTTGTCCGGGGGAACATCCCGGAACAAAACCTTCAAGGATAATCTGGCACTACCTTTGAATTATCATGGATAAATCATAATTTCTTTGCATTTAGCTCATTTAAGACGTGATGCATCCGGATATGCAGCTCTTTGCCACATATTCATATGCAGCACGTCTGAAATGTGTTAACCCTTTCACGTGTCCATTGTGGTTTTGGTCGTGATAATTCCTACAGGAATCATTGCGACTAAAACTGCTACCAACACGCAGAATGGTTAACACTCCACTAGTCTGAACTTTGATGGGAAACTTATTTTTAAATGTTTTAAAACATTTCATTTCAAAACAAAATTATATAGTAGTGCAATCTCTTTGTCAGCATAAAACTTCAAATTTTGGATAAAAGCGTAAACTTAAAACCTTATCGTTTAGAATACACCTGTGTGTGAAATCATTTAAACTAAAATAGTTCAAGGGTAGTGCCAGAATAGAGGCGCCTAGCTATTCTGGCACCACCCTTGAACTAAAGCCATTGGTCTCTATCCTTATCTGTAAGTACTATAATGTAGCTTGCATATGGCAGTGTACAAATTTGAAGCTTTTAGCCTCAGTATGATACGGGTCAACTCATTTGCAGCCAGCCGCATCCGGATGCGCGGCATAAGCCGCGCATCCGGATGCGGCTGGCCAAGAATGAGTTAATAAACATTACTCACTTTGTCAGCATCGCGGCAAAGCTCTGCTGTGTAACGAAGCCCTGTTTGTCCCCACCAGCCGCCCGAAAAAACAGAATCTTCCAGTAGACAGGGAAACCACAAGCCTGAAACATAGGCAATCATTAATTGGCAAATGGAACCACTTGAAAATATCAGTAACCAAATCAGCTGTGAAAACTGCAACAAAATGTTGATGGATTGACCAAGATAGTTGGAGATTTGTGACAGCATAGCATAGTGCCTGCAGACGCCAAACTATTCTGGTACCATCCTTGAACTGTATCAACTTTTATGGAAATTAGACTCAGAGCCAATCTATCTTCTGACTAGTAATGTAGTCTTCAGAGGGTTGCTTCCAAATCAGTCTGTCTGGCAGTGTGCCATTAAATAAATTACTTTCAAACATTTATACTAGCTGATTTACAAACTGACATTTTAAAATCCATAAAAGCCAACAGACATAAATCAGGAGATCAAAATTGCACGTTTCGATGATATAGTGATTTAGCCTGGACAAACGAGATATTGCATGTTCGTCCGGGCTTTGAATCCATGTTTGCATAAAAAGACATATAGCTTTTTATCTTCTTACCCTCTTCTGATATAGAAAAATCGTCTATTTAACACCTTCCCTGCCACTGTACGTATATTTGTTCATAAATGTTCATTCATTCATCAACTGAAAGCCACAACCGTCCAAGAAACATGTACAAAATTGTTCTCAGCAAGAAGCAGAGATCCTCATGAGCCCCCACAGTTGCGGGGGCTCATGAGGATCTATGTCTCTTGTGATTGGGTTGTGCTCAGTTTTTCTCAACAGTCAAGGGGTTAACTACTAAAGACGCATATGGAGCCTCACACACCTTCAACAAATCAAGCATGCATGAACGGATAGTGTTTTACGTCATCATTTGACAGTTAGTGTTTTATGTCATCACTTGACAGTTAATGTTTTACGTCATCATTTGACAGCAAATGCGGTACCTTTGTCAGCTGACCCATCTGCTGCTTGTAGGCCTTGCCCCCCTCCAGCTGCGCAAACTCAGCTGCAGCCTTCTTCAAGATGGCATCCACATCAGACGTGATCCCGGGCTTGCCCATGGGGAAGTGGAACTGCGGGATCTGCTCGCTGCGGACCGAAGGGATGCGCGGGACGGGCAGATCGCGCATTTTCGGCTTGTTTTCTTTGTCCTCGACTCTGGTGGGTGAAGACGATGATGTGGATGATGCTGACGATGACGCATTGGACGGGGATGATCGGACGGACTTGTTGTCCCTGATGACGGAGTCCTTGGAGGAACGCTCGCCGGCCGCGTCCCTGTCCTGAGGCTGTTGTTCCACTTCGCGCAGCACCCCGTGTGGGAGCATTTCTTTTTGACTGCCATTTGGAACTGTTAGCTATAACATACACAAACACAGGTGAGTTAGGCAAGAACACAGCTGCTGGTGTAGGGACTCTGTACCAAACCATTTGACAGAGTTTCCCCAGACGGACTCGTTCAGGGAACACACCACAAATACACTTCTATTAACTCATTTAGCCCTGACGCACTACAGCAGGAGATGGGTCGACCATGACAATTCAAGGGTAGTGCCAGATTAGCTTGGCGTCTGTTCAACTGGTGCATAGTCATTAGATAATGCCTCCCAAATTTTGGAAATATGTGCGTCAGGCTGAATGAGTTAAGTCTTTTACTAAGCAACTTTTCTGTATTATGTACTCTGCCACTAAGTAAGTCTGTTAACCCATTGCATCCTGAAGCTGATTTGATAAAACTTACTTATTGTCCTGTGAAGGCTACATGACAGATTAGCAGATATTTCAATCATTTTAGTTCATGGGTGGTGCCAGAATAGCTTCTGGCTAAAAAGCTATTCTGGCACCGCACTTGAACTATCATAGAGTTCATTTCTGGATCCGTTGGGTGTGTTAAGTAACGGCTTCTAACGAAGGATTCAGCACTAAAAATAGCCAAGCACATGCACTGCAAGCCAACCTTGGCCGGACAGATCTCACCGCCCATAGTGCGCTACAGGAAAATTGTCTCGCAGCGGCTGCAGCAGCCAGCAGTACGCAAAAAGCTACATCTAACTAAACCCATTCAACCTGATGCACTAAAGCACAAGATGGGACAACCATGTTAATTCAAGGGTAGTGCCAGATTAGCTTGGCACCCAATGGCGCCAAGCTAATCTGGCACTACCCTTGAATTATCATGGTCGATCCATCTCCTTCAACTAGTACATACTTATTAGGGACATCTCCAAACTTTGAGAAATGCGGCCATGAGGTTAAATGAGTTAAATAGAAGTGTACTTGAGGTGTGCTCCCTGAGCAGATCCATCTGGAAAAAACTCCTGCGAAAGAAAACTGCCTAGAAATATAAATATCTGACATAATTAACTAATAAAGATATTTCACATAATTAACCAATTCAAAACATACCACATACGGACATATGGCGAACTGGTTTGATCCATTTTGAAAAAAATAATAAACTGCCTTATGGTTGTCCTTTCTTTGTCGAGGTATTCTTTGCATAGTACATGCCTGCAGTCACCTCTTGAATGGCTGCGCCAATCAATAGCTTGTCGTGTGTTTTGCAATAAAAAGTCAGAGAACAGATGGATTTCACATCACATTATAATGCAAAATTCTTTCACTACTGTCTGATAAATTTCACATTATTACTCGTGTTTGAAATGAAATGCACATTAATCCTTTGACTCCCAGAACGCAAGGACTTCCCCATTCTATCAAATGGAAGTCATTGAGTTCTGGGAGTCAAAGGGTTAATGTGCTAAATATGCACTATACCAGATAACCCTTTCTATTTCTAGGAATTCAGCTCTTGTCAGTCACCTCTTACTGAAATTATGTAAATTCATTTTATACAAGTGGACCACACAACAGAACCCGTTGTGAGCAACCTCTTTAACCCTTTTAGCCCCGGATCCCTACAGCAGGAGATGGCTTGACCATGATAATTCAAGGGTAGGCCAGATTAGCTTGGCGCTGACAGGCGCCAAGCTAATCTGGCACTACCCTTGAATTATCATGTTCAAGCCACTTCCTGCAACTGGTACATAGGCAACACCTCCAAAATCTGAGAAATGGGACATTGGGGCTAAAAGGGTTAATGGGGAGAAAATGTGGTCTTAGAAGACTGGCGCTCTCTCAAGAGAAGTCTTAAAGGGTTAAACGTATCACCACCTAAACGATCATCTTTAACTCCTCCACTGTTAGCGGATTCTATATTTTACTGGCCTTGACTCGAAAGGGCCACAGCAAAGACAATCATGCACATATCTACCCTCGTAACGCCACATTTCAGTAGTTGTCACATTATGACTATGTACCTGTTGCAGGTGATAGATTGCCCATGATAATTGAAGGGTAGTGTCAGATTAGCTTGGCGCCATCAGGCGCCAAGCTAATCTGGCACTACCCTTGAATTGTCATGGCAGAGCCATCTCCTGCTGTAGTGTGCCAGCGGTAACACCTTTTGAGACGTGCCATATCCAGAATTGAACCTTTATGCTGCATATCTGGAGGCAGTGTGCCTTGGATGAGTTAATGTCACATTCCTTGGGGGCAAAGCTGAAATAATCTGTTTCAGTGGGGAAAACACTTCATAACACTGGCTTGAAGATTAATGAAAATGAACTGGCGTTTGATTGCATGCACACTCACAGAAACACTTGACGAGCCTTTGGAAACAAATTAGTTTAAACTTTCAAGTGGGGCTAACATTCCTTACCTTATCGGCATATTTCATCAGGTAAATACACCATAATATTTTGATGAAAACAGCCACAAGAAATTAGGAAAGGACACATGAACGCAGGCAGGCAGGCACGCGCACACACACACAGAGGCTACAGCCAAAACTATACAAAGCAACCATCCAAGAGACTGGTATTGGTAAAAAAAAAAAAAAAAAAATGCTAACCTCAGACTGGTGACCACTCATGTAAGTAGGAGTAAGAAGACCACGAGACCAAACATGGGTAGTCAACACAGGCATTAAATAGTCACCTAAACAGGTCTGAGTGCATCGTCATGAAAGCCAGAAAAGAACAATCCACCCGGGAAACGGAGGTCTGTACTTTTGGACTTTCGTCTGTGATGTCCACAATCACTACGTGTACTTTGTAAGCCTTCTTTCTTTGGAACACAGCATCGTTTAACCCATTTAACCCCACGGCTGGAGGTGTCATCTAACGACCATGTACCAGCTGCAGGAAATATCTCGACCATGATAATTCAAGGGAAGTGCCAGTTGCGCCAAGCTAATCTGGCACTACCCCTGAACTGTGATGATCGATTGATCTCCTGCTGTAGGGTGTTTGGGTTTAATGGATTAAGCGAACAGACCACACATTACCTGAGCCAAACATACACATGGTCTAATGACTTTCTCCCTATCAGCACGTTCGCAGGATTAATCTATGCTAGCAAGAGGCATAGATTCTCATGACCCCCTGCTTCTCCAGGGGCTCATGAGAGTGTATGCCTCTTGCTGATGATAGGAACTGACCGATGGCAACGTTTTATATATATGGCAATACACTAAAACGTGTTTTGAGCGGCTATCTTCTTAGCAAGAAAGAGTGGTCTTAAGCAGACAGGTGCTCTCTCAATGCAAGTTTTGAAGGACCAAAAAGTGTCACCTGTCATTAAAGACCATCACCTTAATGGCTAAAGCCACCTAAATGATGGCCTTTAATGACAGACAGGCCGGTCGCTCTAAACAGGTTCTGCTGTTGTATTAAAGCTATTCATGCATTAGGCCAGTTGTTCTGAACAATGCAACCAGACCTTTTATGTTCAATTTAACAACTTTCAAAACATGTAAATGTTCTGACTGTGCACCAGCTGTAGGAGACGGATTGATCATGAAACAGCAGAACTTGTTGTGAGCAACCACTGGTATGAAAGATCACTTGAATGTTTGGGGGTGTTGGGTTGGGAGTGGGAGCGGTAGCCACCTGAATGATGGTCATTATAAATGACAGGCGACCCTTTCTGCCACTCAAGACCTCCCTCGGGAGGGCATCTGTCTTTCAGGGCCACTCACTAGAAGAGTGGTTGTTTAACCCAAATCATACTGAGGCTAAAAGCTTCAAATTTGTACACTGCGATATGCAAGTTACATTATAGTACTTACAGATAAGGATATAGACTAATGGCTTTAGTTCAAGGGTGGTGCCAGAACAGCTTGGCGCCTAGAGGCGCCAAGCTGTTCTGGTACTACCCTTGAACTATTTTAGTCAAACTTATTTCACTCACTGGCGTATTCAGAATGATGAGGGTTAATAAAAACAAGTCCTACTGTAGTTCAACTTGAGGGCAATGCAATCTTAGCTTACGATTTTCCTAATAACACTGACTGGTCTAACAGCTTTTATTTTTCCCCAATAACATTGAATTAACTGCTAACATTTCTACGTAACATCGGACAAGCAGCCGATCTGTCAACCGCTAAGGTGTTTAAACCTATTAACCACAGTACGTACATTTATGTTTCTGAAATCTGTGCTCATTCAACGACCAGAAGCCGAAAC
Organism: Semisulcospira habei; assembly: GCA_036245525.1. Classification (NCBI taxonomy): domain Eukaryota; kingdom Metazoa; phylum Mollusca; class Gastropoda; family Semisulcospiridae; genus Semisulcospira; species Semisulcospira habei. The sequence goes on along the minus strand of BTPG01000007.1, from coordinate 27,924,615 downwards.
CGGCCCGGCCACGAAACATGGATCATACAAAATGGTATCGGCAAGAGGCATAGATCCTCATGAGCCCCCGCGACTGCGGGGGCTCATGAGGATCTATGTCTCTTGGTTATAGCGTTCACTTTTTCTCGGCAGTGAAGGGGTGAACCCCAGGAATGCAGTACTGACGCGCCGTTCCGCGGAAGAGACGCCTAGTTACGCGTCTTTTCCGTTTAATCCTTTTAGCCACAAGGTCCCATTTCTCAAATTTTGGGGGTGTTGCCTAACGACTATGTACCAGTTGCAGGAGATGGCTTGACCATGATAATTCAAGGGTAGTGCCAGATTAGCTACATTAATAAATTACTCCATAAGCCAGTCCTGGCTACCGTGCACCCCACCCAGTACTCAATAAGATGGTTTCAAAGTGTTCTTTAGTATGTCCTGAGATGTTTAAGCCATGTTCCCTTAAAATCTTTAGGAACACACCACAGATATAGCCGATGGCGCAAGGGTACCCCCATTCACGCTCTTCGCAGATGCTAAAATGAGGTTGAATTCTGATTTATTTAGAGGAAAATGTTTCTCAAGCTCATTTTAGCATCCGCAAAAAGCGCGAATGGGGGTACCCTTGCGCCATCTGTGGCCTAAACATCTCAGGACATACTAAGGTACACTATGAAGCCCATCTTATAGAGTACTGGGGGAGGGGGAGGAGGGAGGGGGGGGGTGCACGGTAGATCGGACTAGCTTTTAGACTAAATCTAGGAGGCAAGGAGTTGAAATTTTAGAAAAGAGCACTGTAAGAAAAAATGTGAAGACCTTGCCTGTTTATTTCACGGGAAGGAAACGGGTTCCTGCGCTTGCCACTACATAAACTGTTTCCAGGATAAGCCGCCAGACACATACACTACCTGGGGAAGAATCTGAACGTGGGTGTGCATAATGACTCTCTCCATGTGAAATGTAATCTAATGATTTTGGGCGGACGAGTTTAAGAAATCTCAAATGAAAAATAAGAGATATGTAATTATGGCAGATTATACGTGTAAACACGTGTGTGCATGTTCTAAACAACACCAACACAAACAAACTAAACACAAAAACATGCAATTATTGAAGACTACACACTAGGGCCCATAGATACCTTATGCAATTTTTCTTTGTGAAGTTTGAACCATTCCCCCCCCCCCCCCCCCCTCTTCTCTCGGAATAAAAAAATCACCGAAAGCAACGCACAGCATCGCCGCGTGAAATGAAATACGACACAGACGGTGACCGCTACACAAAAACTTAAGTTATTGAAGACTATACACTAGGGCCGATACGGCCCATAAATACCGAATGCAATTTTTCTTTGTGGACGTTTGCTCCCCCCCCCCCCCCCCCCCCCTCCCCCCCAAAAAAAAAAGCAAAAAAAAAAAGCAACGCACCGCATCATTGCATTGTATACGACACAGACGGTGACCGCTACTTCACCTACCAAAAAATCCACACGTCTACATCGCGTAGCGAAAGAACCATGAGCTGAGAATAGGAGGATGCAAGCCAACGCTGCATCAGCAGCATAAACAATCACACACGAAGCCCCCTGTCTGAGGCTGTTAATACGGCAACCCTTGCCGGCAAGAGGCATACATTCTCATGAGCCCCTGCAACTACAGGGGCTCATGAGAATCTATGGCTCTTGGAGATACAACATGGGCTGGCTGAGGAACTACAACGAAGTAGTACTGCTGAGAAGAAGATGCCATCCGAGTCTGTATCACCATCATATGAAATCACAGTATACGTGTGAGAATCACAGACGCACATGTCACTCCCACGCCGCGAAGCGATACAAATGCTCACGTATACCTACATGCTACAAGGGGATCATGATCATCTGTGCCTCTTGCAGACTCTGGAAGAGGTTCGCTGGTGGATTTTCTTTCCTGCTGGTTATCGCCTGCCAGAAATCTGTCGATGAGGAACTAGGTCTGATAAACTCATGAAGCAGTCGCGAGAGGAAAGACTTCCATACTCCTCTGTGCGAGTCAAGTAGCACAGATGTAAATGATGAAAATGGGACCGATTTTTTACGGCCAAAGGCTTACATTCCTATACTCACGCCTTTGCCTTCTTTTCATGCACTGACACGGAATGAAAGTTTCAGTCGCCCTGTCGTCGTAATACTGATTCCGTAAGCAAGAGACATAGATTCTCATGTGCCCCTGCAGTCGCAGGGGCTCATCGGAATCTGTCTCTTGAGGGTAGACTGAATTTTCTCATGGAGTAAGTAATTGGCATTCCTTCACGGACTGAGACCGTATACACACGTGTCTACATGGTGCACAACTGACTCGCAAAAACCTGCAATCGGATTGCCGTTTTATCTACACGGAGATGAGTGCGTGTTCTGGTCTGTGATTTCAGACATTACGGCTCCACGCTGTGAAGTCCGCAATCCTAGACCAGCAAACAAGGTTGGGCTAGAATGAAAACCTAAGCAATGTGGCGGCATCGGGTCGGTTTAGCTTGCGTTTGGGAGTTGGGTAATATTGTGCCCTAAAGGGAAACTCAGTATATCACACCGTGCCAAATACAGATATGGGATCAAAGAGGCAAATGACAAAAGTCTTAGTCAACTCAACTTTGGTACAGTTACAAGTGTATCCACTGAAGAAACTAATCAGTCAACAGAGATAGACACATTTTATGAATGCGACAGGTATTCGACAGGGTTTAACGCCGGGCGGGCGACAAAGGCCACCTTAACCCATTAAGGCCCCGGACCCTGCAGCAGGAGATAGATTGATCACGATAATTCAAGGGTAGTGCCAGATGAGCTTGGCGCCTTCAGGCGCCAAGCTCATCTGGCACTACCCTTGAATTATCATGATCAATCCATCTCCTACAGCTGGTACATAGTCGTTACAGCGAATTCCAGTAATGAATGAACTTTGATGATGAATAGCAGAGATGCTGACAGAGGCATAATTTCTATGAATGAGACAGGTATTAGGGTGGCGCCTTCAGGCGCCAAGCTCATCTGGCACTACCCTTGAATTATCATGATCAATCCATCTCCTACAGCTGGTACATAGTCGTTACAGCGAATTCCAGTAATGAATGAACTTTGATGATGAATAGCAGAGATGCTGACAGAGGCATAATTTCTATGAATGAGACAGGTATTAGGGTGGCGCCTTTGGGCGCCAAGCTCATCTGGCACTATCCTTGAATTATCATGATCAATCCATCTCCTACAGCTGGTACATAGTCGTTACAGCGAATTCCAGTAATGAATGAACTTTGATGATGAATAGCAGAGATGCTGACAGAGGCATAATTTCTATGAATGAGACAGGTATTAGGGTGGCGCCTTTGGGCGCCAAGCTCATCTGGCACTATCCTTGAATTATCATGATCAATCCATCTCCTACAGCTGGTACATAGTCGTTACAGCGAATTCCAGTAATGAATGAACTTTGATGTTGAATAGCAGAGATGCTGACAAGAGGCATAATTTCTATGAATGAGACAGGTATTAGGGTGGCGCCTTTGGGCGCCAAGCTCATCTGGCACTATCCTTGAATTATCATGATCAATCCATCTCCTACAGCTGGTACATAGTCGTTACAGCGAATTCCAGTAATGAATGAACTTTGATGTTGAATAGCAGAGATGCTGACAAGAGGCATAATTTCTATGAATGAGACAGGTATTAGGGTTTAACGCGGAGCAGGCGATTACTACCATCTTAACCCATTTAGCCCCGGGACCCTGCAGCAGGAGATGCCACTGATGATAATTCAAGGGTAGTGCCAGATGAGCTTGGCGCCAAGCTCATCTGGCACTACCCTTGAATTATCATGACCAATCCTATCCTACAACTGGTACATAGTCGTTAGACAAATAAATGCCTCCAAAAGTTTGAAAATACAGCGGTGGGGTTAAGAGGGTTAAACGGCGACAAGAAATCTCTTACGTTTGTAGAGAGGGGAAAAAACAAACAGTGTAAGGTGAACAGGCAGAAGAAGGTGTGGGGGCTGGGGAGGTGTCCGGGTGGAAGGAGTGCCAAAACACAGAATTAAATTCAAGACGCAAGCGTTAAGCATACACGCAGGACTCCCACATACCACAAGACCCAGGCAGGCACCACCAGAAAGCCATATATATATAATCACTGCGCAACAATGACAAACTCGCTTTCCTCAAAAATGGAAATACTGGCTCAGTTCTGCCACATATAAACGACAGAGAGGCTGAAAAAATCTTTCATCTTCTGCAGCTGTCAGCGGTCTCCAATTTCAGCAATAAATACCCACAGGAAACAACCCCAAACTTTCCCACGCTTCTCTGAACTCTCTCTCTCTCTCTCACACACACAATCTTACTACACTACATTACTTTTGGCCTATAACGTAAAGCCCTGACATGCTATGACAGGATGTGGATCGACTATGATAGTTCAAGGGTGGTGCCGGAATAGCCCTGAGAGGCTTCGAACACCACCCTTGAACTATCATGGTAAATCTGTGTCCAGAAATTTGGCACAGACCTCAAAGTATAATTATATATCTAAAAAAATTGATAATTTCATATTATGTCACCAGAACCTGAAAGGATATTTAAAATAATGATAATTTCATCCACATGATGTGATGTCTTATGAATCACGTTTTACAGTACATGCTAGACAGTCAATAGACTGACGACCGAGGCGTGGCAGAACCTGTTTTAAGAGACCACCCTTGTGAGCGGTCAACTGTCAGTAAAGACCATCGTTTAATTAGGAGGCTGCCGTACGTATTTTCGATTTCACGACGATCTGGAGAACGACCAATACTCGTGAGCATGTCTTCGAGTTTAGAAGTCAGGTCCTAAATAACTAGATAACAGGCTGGCAAAGGGAACTGAGGAAAAACTGCAATATTTTGTCTCTCTTCAAGTAACTGAAGTAATCCTGGTAAAAAACAAACAAAAAAAAAACCACCAAAAAAACACCTACACACATAAAAAACATGACCCCCCTCCCCCCCCCCCCCCCTCTAAAAAGGGAAATTGTGGGCCAGAAAGCTGGAGCCGGTGAAAAAGAGGGGGGTGGTGGGAGGGGGATCTGTCGCTTAAAAAGCCGAAGGGCGGACATTCCACGCACAGATGGCAGCCTGGTTATGTAACGTGAGACATGAAAAGAACAGGAAGAAGAAGAGGGGAAGGAGAAAGCTGCACTGATGTAAGCGACCCCCCCCCCCCCCCTCTTTCCCCCACATCTAAAAAAAAGACATAGATTCCCATGAGGCCCTGCAGTCGCTTGCATTGGAGGCTCATGAGAATGCATATCTCTTACCTCGATGAGAGTGTTATTTTTCCCAGTTTAACCCATTACATCTTGAGGCTGATGTAACAAATCTGCTGATTGTCCTAGGCCCTAAGTACAGATTAGGAGACAGATCAACCATTTCAGTTCAAGGGTGGTGCCAGAATAGCTTGGCGCCTCAGGAGCCAACCTATTCTGGAACCACACTTGAACTATCATTGTCAAGCTACTTTCCGGTAATAGTGTATCAAGATGAAAAGGGTTAACGTGTGCCTGAACATAACAGGGCGGGAATGTTTTTGAACATGACGAACTAATTGTTTGCGTTGAGCATTATTGGTTTAACCCTCTTGAACATGCAGCCACCGATACTGTATACATTACTAATACCTGTACGCACAAAGAGGACTAGCATCGTGTATGCAACGCCTGAATCTCATTGTTTGACTTGTTTTATCCTTGTCAGTGCCACAATTATAATAATAATAATGATACCGTTATTATATAGGCGCTTTTTCTCAATTTTTGGGCAAATCGACTCAAAGAGCCGCGAACTGAAACCCAACACGCACACTCACGTAACGGACACGGATTTACGCCATTTAAGACAAACATAGTACAAGACAGACGAAGGGCCAGTTCAGCTACTGAAGTTACAGAGATTTTTAATCGCTTGTATTTGAAATTTGTAAAGTGGCCTGAAACCGGTACCAAAGTGTGGGGGGTGGGGGGATGAAATAACCCCACTAACTTCGTCGTCCAGAATGAATTTAACCCTTTCGTTTTCGTGCTGCAAGAGGCACAAGTCCTCATGAGCACCCCCCCCCCCACACACACACACACACTCAAATGAAGGGGGCTCATGAGGATCTGTGCCTCTTGCTGACACAAAGTCTACGCTCTTCGGACAGCTGGGGTTCGTTGGCGTTGAACTCATGAAGATTATTTTCTGAAACACAATTACGTTCACTGGCAGGGAAGAGATTAACCCTTAAACTCCAAGAACTAAACCCTTTCCGTTCTATACAATGGAAGTCATTTATCTCTGGGAGTTTAAGAGTTAAAGCAGCATAATAGCACGCCCGAGCTGACAGATGTGTAAACTAAAATTTAAAAAAAAGAAGAAGCAAGTGACACACTGAGCTGCATCCCGAAAACCCAAAGAATACCGGTAGTGGAACTATGCGGATACTGTATGCCGTCTGCGAAAATCACTTATCAGCGCACAACAGTCTTCCGGACTGAAAACTTAACAAATCACTTCACTGAAAAGTCTTCAAGGACATTTGGCTTCACTGTCACCGCAACTGGTAATTATTTCTCGTTTCTAACCCTCTGGATGTCAGTAGCGCTTTTTGTCGCGATGATTCCTTGCAGGAAAGGGAAACAGAAAATAACACCCTTTAAATTTGATACAAGGAACGACGTTTCGGATCACAGATCCTTCTTCTGGTGACATGAAAACTAACGTACAGCATCATCATCATGCAGGAATCATCGCGACAAAAAGCGCTACCGACAGCCAAAGGACAAATCGGTCGCGTCTGTCGGCTGCTACGCCAAAAATCGGTACAATACCGAGAAATACTGGTTAATGTAGAACACTGCCATTTCAAATTTTCCCAATGTTAGTAAAGATGTACAACACGTTTAAACTGACCTAACTACAGGTGAGTAGGAGAATATACGTGTAAAAGTCCATGCTAGACACCAAGGCTACTGAGTCATGCGGAACACTTCTACAGGGCATCAGGCTTGCGATTACCTTGTCCTCTGGTGATACGGGGAAAGCCGGGAGGTCCTCTGTCTCCCCGTCCAACTCCGAGAAGCCGGGTCCCGGGTGACTGTAGCTGCCACCTTGTTTTGACACCACTTGCACCGGTCTGACCACACCAATCGTGTGGGTCACTGGTTTCCCAACACCACTTCCTGAGATGGTTGGCTGAACTGTGACACCAGATATTGCTGGTTGCACGATGACACCACTTCCTGAGATAACTGGCTGCCCTACCGCCACACCGGATACAGCCGGCTTGGCAACATTCCCTGAGATGATGGACTGTACAACACCGGTTCCTGATGTGACCAGCTTCAGACTAACATTTGCACCTGTACTGCCCGGTTTTGCCAAAATAGTTCCTGAGATGACCGGTTTTGTGACATTGCCTCCTGACGTCCCTGAACTGCCCATGGACCTGGCTGGTCCAATGTTATTGCTGTTGACCACCAGTACTGGTGTGACTGGTTTCTTGGTGACACTCACCACTGCCGGTGTGGAAGGAGGTTGCGGTGCTGGTTGAGGTGCTTTAGCTGGCTGCAAGACTGGTGTATGTGGTCCCGGTTTGGTGGGATGCACTTTGAACGCTGTTTTGCTAACCGGTCCTTTGTGGAGATGGGCCTTGTGCGCACCGGTTACCTCTCTCGATCCGCTACGCAAATGCGTAGCGGAACGAGGGAGGGAACCAGTGCTGGTTTTGTCATGTGGATCAACCACCGCCGAGCAGATGCCATAGTGGATGGCCGCACAAGGCAAGCCCACCTGGTGCAGAAGCTTGCAGGTGATGCAGCTGTGCACGGCCTTGCAGTAACGCAGGTCGATCTTGCAGGCATGGTACAGGGTGATGCGTGTGTGCACGTACCGCACGCAGGCATACTTCTTCTGCATACTCACAACGGCTGCCACTACAGCCACCAGAATTAGTCACAACAGTCGCTACAGCAACCAGAATTTGTATCAAGTCAGTGTCTTGAGGTCGGTCACCTGGCCATGTATACTTTGTTCTCACGTCACATTCTTGTGCAATCTCTTTTTACTCTGATGATGAGTGTCAAGCACTGAACTCAGCAGTATCCAGGACTGGAAGTGGAATAAGTCAGTGGTCTGTGTCACATCATCTGACCTTGTAGTTTCTTCTCATGTCATATTCTCGTGCAAAAGTTTTGTATGGTGTGAACAATGAACATTCAGTCCTGCAATGCACTTGTATTGCTCCTAGCCATCTGATTATATGTGGTCAAGTGAGTCACTGTAGCTAGAATGGGGTTACACCATTAGCACCCTTACAATACTGTCCCGCTTGGCTACTTCACTTTCAGACGCCAGTTTAGTGATTGTCCTGCGAACCTTGTGATGAAGACACTACAAAGCACAAATGAGGCAACCGTTGACAACTCAATTGAGACGAGCCGATAAAGCATACCATCATACAGACACGCATCCAAATACAGCACGTCTCGAATGTGTTAACCCTTTTGCGTGTCAGTGCCAGTTTTTGTCACGATGATTACAGGAATCATCGTGACAAAAAACCGCTACCGACATAAAATAGATTAACAACGACAATTCACTGATGCTTTGTTGGTTATTTCCTTGCAATAATTTACACGTCTGGTCCTCGTCACACATTGGTTTCTGATGCAGGAAAGTGGATTAAATTGAAATGTCAGCCTGATTGGAGTATTAAGTTCAGTCTGGCACAATGCTTATAACAGTACGCCAGAACTCCTTATTTAGACCAGGCCGACTTTTCAGTCCGCTCTCATGCATACAACTCCTAGACTAAAAACCCTTGGAAGTTTTGCCAACGCTGACTAACAGCAAACCAGAACTTCTCGTTTAGACCAGTCCGACTTTTTAGTCCGCTGCCATGCATACATCTCCTAGTTTAAAAAAAAAACAAACAATCAAAGCCTGGAAGTTTTGCCAACACTGACTAACATGCCTGTGTGTCAAATGTCAAAGCACAGCTAGCCCTCCACTGTCAACACATACGGCTGTCTGTGTCTGAAGTGTCTATACAGGTATTCTCAAGTATTTTACGCACAAAACGTCTTGCGCACTGTAACAAAAGGAAGCCAGCATATCCTTTAACACGGCAAGCCAGGCTGAACAAGCTAGATGAAATGGCCGTATTTTTTTTTAAAGTCAAAGCCGAATGGTTTAATTTTTAACTCCCCCCCCCCCCCCCCCCCCCCCACGCCCCGCAAACCTTTGCGTGTTAGGAACGGTTTTGTCGCGATGATTTCTGTCGGAATCATCGCGACAAAAGCCGCTACCGACACGCAAAGTGTTATACAGATAGATAAACGTCCAAAACCGCAATGCCATTATTAAAGTAGAACCTGTTTTGAGCACTTTTTTTGTGGTGGGGGGGGGGGGGGGGGGGGGGGGGCAAGAATACAGTGAACAAAGTGTCTTAACATAAGACAGGTGCTCGATCTCCAAAGAGTCGTTGAAGTGCAAAAAGTGCCACCAGTCATTAAAGACCATCATTTAGGTGGGTAAAGCCACCTAAATCATGGCCTTTAATGACAGGTGGTCTGTTGTTCAAAACAGGTTCTGCTGTACATTATTATCCTCTTGACATCTAGCATTACCGAGGCACCTCTCGACTTTCTACCACCTATCACAACGGCTAGCAATTACACATGTCTGCTAAAACACAGTTACGTTCAATGCAGTAGATCGCCTATATGATAGCTCGCTTATGACAGTTCAATGGCATTGCCTGATTAACCTGTCGTTGTCGCTGTGAGCACTAGGAGATTATTTCATTGAAAATTACTCGGCAAAAACAAAGCTGAATAGTCGCTGATCACTGAAGCATAAACACTGGTCTGACGTTCCAAACCTTTTAGAAAAAGATTTGCGGACATAAATTCTTGAACAGCCTATATAAACTGCGACAAAAGAAACCAACGGGAGTCGTAACCAACCATTAACCCGTTCAGCGCCGAGAAAAAAACTGAACACCACCTAAATGCAAGAGGTATAGATCCTCATGAGCCCCCGCAGTTGCGGGGGCTCATGAGGATCTATACCTCTTGCTGGCACCACTTTGAATCAATATTTCTTGGACATTTGTGTGTTGAATTAACGAAGATTGTGGCAACGCTGTCTGCGTCAGATGGCACTGAACGGGTTAAACCAAACTGCTGGCACACCAGGCGATAAAGACCATAAGAGATTAAAACTGAATTAAAACGCGGCAGTTACGCGAACTCTCTGTCTGCCGATAGCTGTATCAACCAAGCCTTATTGGGATTAAAAAAAAAAAAAAAATCAGACTGCACGGGACACCGGGCGATAAGAGATTAAAACCTGAACTGAAACGAGATAGCGGATTTATTGTGCGACATAACTGTCTGTTTGCCGATCGCTGGGGATCAACGAGGCCTTAATCCCACCAGACTGCATGAACACCAGGCGACCATAAAAGATTAAACTTGAACTGAAACGAGATAGCAGCTTTACTCTGTTGAGGCCGTCACACGCCGCCGATCGCTGAAGCGCACACTTCTCTGTATAAATCTCACAGTGCGCGCCGACGCACTAGGTTCCACAAAACAAAGGCCATGAACTTCAGGCTTACACTGACTTACAGCCACGAAACTCTGTATGCTGGTCTGTAATTTTGGACCTTGCGGCTGGAAGCCGCAAGGTCCAAAATTACAGACCAGCACACTGTTCAGGTTTCATGTAGGCGCGAAAGTTGCGTTCATAAAGTTTTAGGAACAGCCTGACAACCGGGCTGCACTTTTCACACCTTCACGCTGTGCACAGCCCCGTTTCTATGTTTCTGCTTACTGAATTAATATAAGTTAGTTCTTCGGGTTTAACGCCGAGCAGGCACTAAAACGGGCCACCTTCCGGCGGTTCTACCTGCTGCGAAAAGAGGGAAGTAAACGGAGCGTGCCCTTTCAGGCTGCATGTGCACAGAGGTGTCTCAACAGAATATTATTTTTATGGCGAGTTGTGACGCCTCTGTCCCCCTGTCCTATCCCACCTATCGCACACGTGGGGGGAAAACCCACGGGCCGGAATTGCATTCCGTAACGCAACCGTCTACCACTATCAATCCTTTAAAAAAAAAAATCCTTCGTGAGTCATTTATCACTACAACCGAACGTACACTGCAATGCAGAAATGGGTCTAATGACTATTTTACCTTCTTCCTTATAACTATTTTCTTCACAACACGTGATCAAACTGACAATGATATTTAACTCCTCAAATGCCGAGAAAAACGCAACGCCATACAAGAGACATAGATCCTCATGAGCCCCCGCAGTTGCGGGGGCTCATGAGGATCTATGCTCTTGCGGACACCCTTTGTATCTACGTCATTTGGACGACGGGGGCTCTTGCACGTTGAATTTACTGAGATTTCTGTAAAACAAAAAACTGCGACCGGTGGCTGTAATGGGTTTCTGAATTACACACACGAGGACATTCACATAATTATCATTTTCTGATAAAATGTTATACTGCTGTCCGCATGTAACCTGACGCGGTGCACGAACGACGGTACACCGAACGTCTGATTACACAGCAGAACCTGTTTTAAGCGACCACCTTCAAAAGAGATCACCTGTCATCAAAGACCATCAACTAGGTGGCGGTAGCCACCTAAATGAAGGTTCTTTAATGACACGTGACACTTTTTGCCCTCTACGACCTCTCCTGAGAAAGTACCTGTCTGTTAAGACCATTTCGTGTGAAAACAGCGGTTCTACTCTGTGCACACAACCTAACCCAGACACATATGCGGAAGTCGTTGCAACGCAAAAATGAGACAACTCCATAATCCATTCATTCTTGAAATAAAGCCCTCAACAGTCTCTATTTCCGGGTCCAGCAAACGAAACATGCTCAGAGCTCTTTTTCGGGAATTAGCGCGGTATAAATGCTCCCTATCATTATTTTACTAACCACCGAACAAGCCGCCATTTCAATAAAAGTGCAGTCGTGAAAACTAATACCAACAAAGAGTCGACTTTCCTCCAGCAAAACCGTCGACACTCCAGTCAGAATAGAACCGCAGTCATCAAAACTAAGCACCTACCACAAGCTTCTTAATCTTAGCCTCTTCACGTGAATAACTGAATATCACCAAACTGCAAGAGGCATGAATCCTCATGAGCCCCCGCAGTCGCGGGGGCTCATGAGGATCCATGCCTCTTGCTGACACCACTTTGAATCCATGTTTCGTTGACGCGTGGAGATTTTTGACGTTGAATTTACAATGATTTCAAAAACGCAATCAGCGCCTGCTAGATCTGAGGCTGAATAGCTCAACTGAAACAGTTACAATCACACACATTGATCAACTCCGTAAAAAAAAAAAAAAGAAAGAAAGAAAGAAAAAGAATAGCAAATTCGACGTTTCTTCCAGCGGTAAAACCGCCGAAATTATTATAGGCACAGTCACAATAGAATTTCAATCTTGAAAGGTAATCGACACAACTCTCCAATGAAGTTGTCATCAGTATTACAGACACAAACAAGAATCACAGAAAATAGCCAACAGTTATTACTTCTGAAAAGGCACAATAACGTCGACATTTCGTCCAGCAATGAAACGCCGTAGACACTGTCACAATGGGCTCTCAATCATCACAAGTAGTAAATCAGTCACCTCTATTTCACAAAAAGAAACACCGAGACGCACGCTTCAAGCCGCATGACTCCTGGCCTTGGCCGGCATACCTGCACTGACACCATTCTCCAACAAGACTGACTAGTCACCCCTATAACCACAATCATTCGTCAAGCCATCATCTCCCCCACTTGCGTGCGCGAAAGGCAAAGATTCCCCTGCGACAACAAAAGGAATAGATTCTCATGAGCCCCTGCTGTCGCAGGGGCTCATCAGAATCTATGCCTTTTGCAGAAATCCTGAGTGAAATCACACTCTGCGCCCTCAGCGGGGTGGGTACAACTTTTGACACCAAAACCGGATGAAGGCTGGGACGCATAAGATTTCATACTTAATTACACAGCGGGCGCAAGGCCCTCGAGTCGAATTCACAAACCACAGACGCAAATCCACCCTCGCAAAACCTCAAGAAGCGGAGATTCTCATAAGCCCCTGCAGGAGCTCATGTGACTCTGCGCTTCTTGACAGGGTCGCAGTTTGTGACCCCATTTCACATCTTCAACAGGAGTAGGGTTTCACCAAAGTAAAATTCAACAACCGCTCGCCAGAAGGTATAACCTCTAAAACTCACGCGGGTATAACGGTTGGTGCGACAATGGGGACTCGCTCGCAAATTGTCCACACTTGAAAGGCCGACCGCAGGCCAAAGACGACGCTTTTTCTCTAATGTGAGGACCAAATGTATAGTACAGGAATAAATTGACCACATTTCAAGAGTCGTAGATCCGCATGAGCCCCTGCGGCCGCAGGGGCTCATGAGGATCTACGACTCTTGCAAGTGGAAGGTTCTGTTACACAGACAACGCTGAAATCTACGAAAAGACTTGCTCGCAAATAGTCGAAAGTTGAAAAGAGGGTGGTCCTTTTTTTCTGTCGCTTCCGCACGTTGATGTGACTGTCACCATTTATTTGGCCTTTCGCAGTCCCTCATCCTAAAAAAGTGAGTCAGTGTCTTTGTAGTACACCTACCTTAGGTCTACAGCACTAGTAGTACGTCTTAACCCTTCCCACTTCGTCCCCCACGCTGGAGAGGTCATCGTCGTCAGATTTGGTAGACGCGACACCCTCACTGATCAACAATATAGTAGGTAGGACATTTCACCCCTTCAGTGCCAGCTGACGCAGACTGTTTTTGGCATCTTAATAAATCCCCCCCCCCTTCCCCCCTTGAAACAAAAACAAACAAACAAAAAACAAACAAACAAGCTGTCCCAGGAACATGGATTCAAAGTGGTGACAGCAAGGGGCATACATCTTCATAAGCCCAAGCAACTGCAGGGGCTCATGAGGATCTATACCTATTGCTGCTGGGTAAATTTCAAATTTTCACGGCACTGAAAGGTTAAAATGACCTACTCCACACAGTCAAGGGTTAATAGTCTGCAAATCTCTTGTATAATGTACTTATAAGTATGTCCAATCAATAATGCTAAACAAAAGCAAACTCATAGTACAAAACTGTTTATGACACACTGTGTAGGGTTTACAAAACAGTATTTCAAGTACTCATCAGACCACAGCTGAGTTAAAAATTGCTTCTCTGGGATTCTGTTGTAGCTAAAACTGAAATTACATGATTTCCTGGACACAACTTTAACTCATTAGAGACAAAACAAACAAACAAAAAAAAATCAGTTGAGACATGTCACAAAAAGATATGCAGCAAATGAAACTGGATCTGTATGCATCACACCTGAAATGAGTTAATCTTATGGCTGTCCGTAGGGTTTTTGCTGCAAAGATTTCTGCAGGAATCATCGTGACAGAAACCAATACCGACAGCCGAAAGGGTTCATTCAAGCTAAACACTCGGCCATAATTTTAATCCACAAGTCATCTCAACCCGTCTTTTTTCCCCTCTTTTGTTCAGAGTTACTGCCAAGTACCAACAGAACGCTACGCTGCTGACCCTTTGAGCCAGGTAAAGTGTAAGGCGGTCAGGTTACACAGAAAGATGAATGGCCCGCTTTCACTGTGGCGGCTCGGCGCCGCCTTCCTCGCGCGGTCAAACATGCAACAGACACGTATCAAGCGAAATAAGAAGCTGCCGTAATGTAACTCGCTTGAGATAGCAGGGTGTAGAGCTAACCTCCAGTAACACAGCCACCGGACAGTAGCGGTGGCCGCACGCACAAAAGGGTTAACCCGCTGTTTGCAAACTGACGCAGACTGTGTTCCTGAAACCGATGATAATTCAACAGAAACAAACACCACAGCAAACCAGCTATGGATTAACCCATTCAGCCCTGACGCACTACAGCAGGAGATGGGTCGACCATGATAATTCAAGGGTAGTGCCAGATTAGCTTGGGGCCTGTCGGCGCCAAGCTAATCTGGCACTACCCTTGAATTATCATGGTCGACCCATCTCCTGCAACAGGTGCATAGTCGTTAGATGACGCCTCCAAAATTTGGGAAATACGTGCGTCGGGCTGAATGAGTTAAAAGTGGTGTCAGAAAGAGGCATAGATCCTCATGAGCCCCCGCAACTGCAGGGAGCTCATGAGGATCCATACCTCTTGCAGTCGGGTGGTGTTCACATTTCCTGTACGGGTTCAGCACTCGTTAACCCCTTCGCTGTCAATGATCACGGACTCCACGTCTGATACAACTTGCAGCGCTGATCGACTAACATTAGCGTGAATAACACAGAACTAAACAGGGACCAAAATATAGGCATAAAAAACATAGGACCATCAAGAGACATAAATCCTCATGAGCCCCCACGACCGCGGGGGCTCATGAGGATTTATGTCTCTTACAAGACTTGGGTAGCGTTCGCATTGCCCCAGTTTAACGCTGTCAAGCGTAGGCAAAGTATTACCGATCACCGTATTCAGTCTGGCTTATGGTTTCACCCAATACTTCGCTCTGGGAGCAGCGATTCCAACCATATCACAGGTGGATACGTAACTCTTAACCTCCCAGACCTAAATGCCATCCATTCTAGAGAATAAACGTGATTTAGCTCTGGCAGTTTAAGAGTTAAGCAGTCGATAATACTGTATGGAAGTACAATACTTTTCAGTCGGTTGACTGAAATTGGTCGTAGGACACAATGAAAAGCATGCATTGCGGCTATCGTATTTCTTGGATCACGATTTCTGTAGAGTTAGTCACTGATGTTTAACTCATTCGAGACGTGCCGCCGCGGAATAATAAATTCATTCACATTTAAATTATGGTTTTGAAGCTTCCATGGGTGCCTGTCGCAAAACCCTTTTTCCCAATTTCCCATCGGTGACTTTGAATGCGAAGGACGGAACACTCACGCTTCAAATTTTCAACGAAACGTGCGTAACACACCTAGTCTACCCTGCGAAGGCAAAAGACCTCTCTTGTGAAAAGCGCGATTTTCATTGTAATGCAATGAAAATCTTGCTTTTCACAAAAATGGACTAGCCGTCTCTTGCCTAATTATGGCAGACCTGGGGCTTCTGACCTAAGATATTAACACGGGTTACCTCTCTCGGTCCGCTACGCATGCGTAGCAGGCCGAGGGAGGTAACCAGTATGGGCAGTTTACGTAATAACTCGATTTATTTTTCTTGGCAGAGAGTACTCCAGCCCGTCAAGCGGTAATTAGTGTTGCGCGCAAGGGGAATTACTGGTGCGGATCCCCTCTAGCGCTAGTTCAGCTACACAAACACTCCAAACTTCACAGGCTGAAAAGCTGAGTCAGACCAGCGGAACCGGGCCAAAATAACCACTGTGACGCAAACGGGTATAACATGAACAGATCACACAACTTACAGAGGTGAGGGGCTGGGGAAGGGGGTGGAAGTGGTGGGGTGGGGTTAGCCGGGTGGGAGGCGTTGTTCTAAGAATCTTGATGCTGAGGAAAGCCCATTACATCCTGAGGCTGAATTTTTTTAAATTTACTTACTGTCTTTATACTGAAGGTTATGTTACAGATTAGGAGATAGATCCACCATTTAGTTCAAGGGTGGTGTCTCAAGCGCCAAGATATTCTGGCACCGCCCTTGAACTATCATAGTCAAATTTATTTCCAGCAATCGTGTATCAGGATGAAAAGCGTCCAGACAGACCTAGCATATCCATAGATCTACAGATCCTCTTGAGCCACTGCAATTCACCACTAACCTTCTTCACCACTACGCTTCACCACTAACTTTATCACCACTGGGTTTCACCACTAACTTTCATCAACACTACTAGGTTTCACCACAAAATTTCATCACCAGAGTTTCACCACCAAGTTTCACCACCAACTTTCATCACCACTGGGTTTCATCACTAACTTTCCTCATTCGCATGTAGGTCTCTCCGCGATCTGATCTAGATTACAGACGTTGGGTCTGGGATCCAGCCACCAACTATTTATCAGATTTATATCTTATTACCTACTCAGCCCCGCCACCGTGCAGTTGATACAGCGCGCTAAAATTATCGAACATCTCTGCAGACACTGCCAACATTTCTAGAGCTTATCTCCCTTCCAATAGCCAGATTCGCTTCCCTTGCCGTTACATGAACTTTGAAACTGAGTCTCCGGCGGGACGTAGACTTAGACCTTGTCATGATCAAGGGTAGTGCCCGATTAGCTTGGCGCCTTAATCGGGCACTACCCTTGAACTATTAAAACCATTCATCTGCGGAATATCATAGCAATGAGTATCCATTCTGAAATGAATGAGCTGAAATGAGATTGTGGCATGAAATGAGATTGTGCCATCTCCATCAGGTGGATCACGCGTACGGTATTGAGATCGCCGCGTGGGGCATTGTTATGAATGAGATCGGCAAACGTTTGCCCGAACGTGTCGGGACACTATCCTGGAGGCGACCGGCCGCTTTTTGATACTGGTAATGCCGTTATTGGCGGGAGATTTTGGGGCCCAGCGCCACTGCCGCACACACGCGGCCCTGCTTCAAGCTATCACGGATCTCCCTCTCGCACGGAAGCCGTTTTAGTTTAGGTTAACCTGTAATTCTGTGGAATCTGTTCTTCCCAGTGATCTCCTGATTGGGTGACAAGTCATCGTTGATCATCGTATACTGAAGAGCAAAATAAATGCGAGATGTGTGCTTGGAATCATCGGAAACGCTGCTTGATCATCGAGTACTGGCGAGCAAAATAAAAGCTAAATCTCTGGACTAATCGGACACACTGGCTAATCAATGTATACTGATGAGAAAAAGAAATGCGATATCATTGGACTCATCGGAAATACTAGTTAATCATCGTATACTCGAGCAATGAAATGCGACATCAATGGAACCATCGGAAACACTGGATAATCGTATACTGACGAGCAAAAGAAATGGATGATTCCAATCATGTCGCATTTCCTTTGCTCGTCGGTATATACGTAAAAGTCGACGGAGCCATGTAGTTGGGACACGATGGCCCAAATACACTGACTGTCGGTCTGACGTCGATGGCTGCGCTGACAACACATACAACACGGGAATTTCAGTGTCAGACTGACCGCGACCTGCCCCTCTGAAACTGAATTCGCTGCAGACGCCACAATGGCAAAGAACATAAATTCACACATAAACAACACTCCCAGAAAAAGTGAACAACACTGAAAGAACGTGAAATCACAAGCCCGTCGCTAACTCTCTTCACGGAATTCAGCCAACAGAAAAACAACACACACCAAGCCTCAACGTACTTTATCCTTAACACTCCCACTGTCCCAGGGCAGGACAACCCCAGACAACAGAATTTCAAAAACTGAGACTGTGCCAGAAAGAATTTTAAAACAATTCGCTACCTGCCGCGTCAAGAGAGCGATTTGGCGTGCCAATATGAAGATGGCTACCTGGCTGCTGATCCCGTTATAATGGAGCAATCGGTGCCAGACTCGCAGTCTGCTAGTCACGGCACAAGCCAGTTCGCCTTCTCCAGCCTGCAAGAGGCACAGATTCTCATGAGCCCCTAAGCTGGGGCTCATGAGAATCTATGCCTCTTGCTGCGTTCTTCGTTAGCTAGGATCTATTAGCGTCGATAACCGCGTCCATCAGCGTACACGCCATTGCAGACGGCCGGAGGGTCCGGTTATGAGGGGGCCTGGGACAGCTTGCGACCTGCACACAGATCAATTCAGGCGCACTGTACGTGTACGCCTCATGCTGTCCCCCCGCCTCCCCCCCCCCCCCACTATATGTTCCCCAAGTGGGGGGAGGTCGACGGCTTTGCATCGTGGCATCATCACCAACGCAGCGGGACAACACATCTAACCGCGGCTATAGTTTTAACAACCCGAACCCCTTATTGGAAGGGACACGGCCGTAAATTATAAGACAACTGAACAAGAGGCATATATGCGGTGGTCCATGAAGATATATGCCTCTTGCTGAAGGATGGATGGCGCTCGTCGCAGGAGGGGGAGTGCAACAGCTGCTCTGTGTGATGGGAGATGCAATGGGTACGGAAGGGAAGGCGGGGGGGGGGGGGGGGGGGGGGGGGGGGGGGGGAATATCTGACAGCCGGCGGCCTGCGCGTTACATTGTGCATGCTCCGACCTCTCAACACGATATGGTTCATTCCAAGTGATGGTGATGTACCTGACACCCTCACCCCCCCCCCTCCAACCATGGCTCCCTAGATGAGCGAAGACCACACCACTATTCCACTTCTTACCTCGTTTCTCACTTTTAACCCTCATATAATATAAACCACATCCATATTATTATTGTCTTGCATCTAACAAATTTGTTAGGGTCCTTTTACTGCAATTTGTCTTCAAATAAGTGTACATAATTTGTCTTCAAGTCACTAGATGTGTTCCCAAAAGGTGTAATAACTATTTCATGCCAAGAAAATACCAACACAGAAAAAAAAAAAACAGACTGAGAAAATTAAAGAGAAACACAATTATTCAATAAAATACACATAGGGTCATCTCTAGTGTCGATTTACTAATCTCATGGTATCAATCTATTCAGTGCTGTGCCAAAACTTTTCTTACGTACTTCCTAGATGTGTCAAGAGCGTATTATACATACACTTACCAATAAGTGCATATTAAAGGGTGCATTTATGCACATTTACACGCACTTACTGGTAAATGTATCAAGGAAGACCCTCAATTGCTGACCGGATACCAAGTATCTTGCCGCTCCTGCAGCCTATTCACACCGAGCGTGGGCAGCGGGCTGAAAGTTTTGACAGAAAACACCAAGGTCTTCCAAGTCTCACTCGTAGGGTCAGAAAAATGTCAAGCTTTACAGCGGTGATATGCCCCTTAGTGCAAGTTTTCCGCATTTCAAAGACCGCTAGATAGGCCCCGACTGCGTTACGGGTAGAATGGCCACTCCGGGAAACTCAGTGCAAGTAAGGAGGAAGGGGGAGGGGAGGAGAGGGTGTAGATTTAAAGTCTGTCGTTCGAAAGAGCGGTCCGCCTGAGAAAAAAAAGGCCAACATGTAACCAGTGGAGCCAGCGTAGTTGCCGAGCCCCCAAACTATTCAAGTGTGTGATATTACACAGATGGGCTTATCAAAGCTTCATGCGAAAATCATAAAGTTAGTTTTCGGAGGTCCGCACGCAAAAGAAAAAAAAAAAGGCCAACACTAATTTGCACATGAAGCCAGCAGAGTTGCATCCGAGCCCCAAACTATTCTGCTGTGTGATGTTGCACAGCTGGGCTTATCAAAGCCTCATACGCTAAAAAAAAAAAAAAAAAAAGAAAGAAAGAAAGAAAAAAACCAGAAAGAAGTGATACCGGCGTTGTGTAACAGGCCCTACGCGTGTTGAAACATCCCACAAAACTACAGGGAGGAGGAACAAGGAAAGGTCAAGGTGGCCCTTCCCATGCCCCCCCCCCCCCCCCCCACACACACACACACACACTTTTCTGCAAAAGTTGCACTCCATCTGCAAGAGGCACAGATCTTCATGAGCCCTCGCAATTGCGGGGGCTCATGAGGATCTGTGCCTATTGCTAAGCATCAATTTATATCAGCGATCCACATGTGGAAGGCCGGAAGGGGCACCACATCTGTTCGGTGTATTACAGTCAGGTTCCCCTTCATCTCTGACCATAATTATCTGCACCGATGAATCAGGAAATATTCACATACGAATTCACACTGTTGCTTGAGAGTTCAGTAATCTTGCATGAGGCCGCACATACACTGGTTATCTACACCCTCCTTGGATCTCCCTTGGGACGAGGAAGGAAACCCCTGTGCTATGACTAAGATACTCTCCCCTTCCCGCCAGATTCTAAACCTGTTTTTCCATTCTGTTACTACTGACTCACCTGCTAACAACGCTCCAAGACCTGACTGCCGCGGTAACACAACGCTCGACTCCGCCGGAGGAAAAAAAAAAAACGTCTTTGAAGATGCCGACAGAGATAACCTACACGTGTATCACGGGGTCAAGTTCCAGTTGTAGTCTACATTAAACTCGAGAGAAGTTGCATTTTGGTAATCTTTTCAACCCAACACACTGGCATCAGTCGGAATAAAGCCCCCCCACCCCTCAATCGCCATGCGCACTGAAGTCTGAACTTCTTAACTTCTGTGACAGTTATCCTGAACTTACAAGCACATCTGGGACTGATCAAAGTGATCATAAATGCCGGTACACTCATGGTAACACCGTACGAATATGCTACAGCGGCACCTGCGGTGTTAAGAAACCAACTTTATTGCAAGAAAAAAAAAAAAGGTCTAATGAGACAGGTGCTTTCTATAATAATAATACACAGTATTTATATGGCGCATTTCTCATATTTATAATATAACTCAATGTGCAGAATAAATGCCGGTACACTCATGAACACTGTACGAATATGCTACAGCGGCACCTGTGTTGAGAAACCAACTTTATTGCAAGAAAAAAAAAGGTCTAATGAGACAGGTGCTTTCTCTTCAGAAGCCTTGCCAAAGAGGATGGGCAACTGAAATTAAGTGTCATTAATGACTGTCTTGAATGACAGGTGGTCTCTCCAAAGGGGGGCCGCTCAAAACAGGACTACTTGATATTATCAAGACAGAATAGAATAGAATTATGTCGGAAAGCTGATTAAACTTGTAACCCCACGGCTGCATTTCCCAAATTTTGAAGGTGTCATCTAACGACTATATACCAGTTGCAGATGTGCTGACCATGATAATTTAAGGGTAGTGCCAGATTAGCTTGGCGCCTTCTGGCGCCAAACTAATCTGGCACTACCCTTCATATAATAATAATAATGACTACTTATATAGCGCTTATCCTAAAATTAAGCTCTAAGCGCTTTACAAATAAAGGGTGGGGGTGGAGGGGGTCGTAAAGCCAGAGAAACAAAGGATTCTGCAATACACTCACACACATAGGTACATAATCACGAAGAACTAAACTACATTGGGGTATCAAACAGCTGGGTCTTATGGGCAGATTTACCCTTCAATTATCATGGCTAATCCATTTCCTGTTGTAGGTCGTTGCTAAATGGTTTAACCGAACAACAAGACCACGCAAATTACTCATATCAGTAATGAGCCACACACCAGGGAAATTAAAATTGAACTTGACTACTCATTGTGAATGAACTTCACTGAACATATTACTGTACCGTGCTATGCTAGATGGAAAACGAACAGTGGCCTAAAACTGGTCAACTCAGTCATTCCGGAGACGCGCATCTAACCATGCGGCACAGTCTCAAATGGCGCCGACAAGACCGCCGTCAGTTTCGAAGACGAACGAAACCTAAGGTAACTCAATTTCAAGTCAGTCACTGAAGTGTGTCGCAGAGCACCGCGGCCCGCTATCACTTAAACTGACTCGTAACTGACCGATTCATATGCATGTCACCAGTTGCAGTAGATGGATAATTCAAGGATAGTGCCAGGTTAGCTTGGCGCCTTTAGGCGCCAAGCTAATCTGGCACTACCCTTGAATTACATTGTACATTGTATTCATACTCAGTCCGCCGTGTAAAAGAGTAAACATTAGCTGCAATTTAAAACGTGACAAACAAAGATCCGTGATCCAACTCAGTTTTTCCCAGTATGCGATATGAAACAGCCCGGCACAGATTTACGCCGGGAATGTCAGTTTCAGTAGAAACTAAGGATCACAATCCCCTGCCGGCCTTGCGAGAAAGCAACACTAGCAAACATACTCACAACGCTGATGAAGAAACTTCGTAAGATCTATCACAGACTGACAAACAAATAAAAGGCGACTTAAAAAGGTCCACGTGGTTCTGTGACTGAGAGATGCCGACCTGCCTGCTCCAAGTACTGAGTCTATGAAGTGTACAGCGCTCACTACACGCACAGTCGGTGCACACAGGCCGCCAAAAAGTGTGTCAGTCTAGCCGCTACCGACACAAACAGCATGCCCCGTAGGTCGAGTCGGCCGGTCACGACTATCTCTCAGTCTGGCACCGCATCACACCGAGTCCACACTGGTTACTTCCCTCGATCCGCTACGCGCGCCACAGACACTACTACACAAACACAAGTCAGCAACCAGACGTGGTAAGAAGTTAGGACGACTTCCGTGACTGAAGCAATACCGCAGTAAAACCTGTTCTCAGCTATCCCCTTTTTTCAAGACAAAATGGTCTTAAAAGACAGGCGCTCTGATCGCTCTCTCATGAAGAGAAGTACTGATGGTCAAAGAGCGTCACGTGTAATTAAGACGGCGATCATTTCCGTGGCTACAGCCACCTAAATGATGGTATTTAAATGACAAGTGATCTCTCATTGGGTGGTCGGTCAATACAGGTTCTGCTGTAGACGTGCGCTGGTCTGTGTTTTTGAACCTTAAGGTCTAAAATCAAAGACCAGCACACAACTACATATGATTATTCTCGGCACTAACGGAACACATATCCCGCGAAGGTCCGAACCAACGATGGGATACCTGGAACTGCAGAGTGTGTGGAAAGTCTTGCCACACAGGACGAAAAAGTCTCAAACAATCTTCCACGTGAAAGTCGAAACCTCACCACGGAAGAACAGTAGGATTTCACGACTGAAATTTTCACACGTTGAAGGAAATACTTGACAGTCTGAAGTCGACACTAGTTGTCTCCCTCGATTCGCCACCGCTGATAAGCGGCAGCGAATCGGGGGAGGCAACCAGTGTGTCTGAAGCCCACACACACAATCCACACGCTGAAAGTAAAACTTATCATACACTATGATTCCGTAGATGTTACCCGTTGGGGCGGTCCGTGGCGCAGTGGTTAAGGCGCCTGCCACCAATGCTGAAGGTGCGAGGTTCGATACCGGGTTTCGGCGTCGGATTTTTCTCTTCTAGTAAGTGTCACCGTTAATTCGGGCGGACCGTCGGGGGTTCTTTCTCCGGGTACTCCGGCTCTTCCTCCCCCTCCACTTTGGTACCGGTTTCAGGCCACTTAATCAAATTTCAAATACAAACGATTTTGAATTTCCAAAAACTACAGTAGCTCGCTTGAGCTTGCCCTTAGCACCACGTGAATGTTCTGTGTTTATGTACAGTGTGTGAGTGAATGCGCGTGATTCACGTGAGCGTGCTTGTTGGGTTCAGTTCGCGGCGGCGCTTTGAGCCGATTTTCAATTGGGATAAAGCGCCTATTTAATGCGCTTATAAAAATAGTTGAGGTAAGACTTGTGGCTTCTCACAGGAATAAACTTAAACAGTAGAACTAACGCGGCGGAAATTCTCACAGAACTTGAATAAACTAAACTGTCTGAAATCCTCACTCACGGAATTACACACTAACGTAGAAAAAATACAATTCTCACTAACTTTGTGCAAATCCGTAAAAAACTTTCACGTGAAGGCAAGTAAACTTAGCACCACCACCACTGCAAGTGACGCGATACTCTGCAACACGGAACTGAACAGCGTCAGGCCGGCTGGCCCGAGGGTATGAACTAACTGTGCCTGAATCGCAGACTGGAGTCTTTTTACCGCGTGCAGCCAGGTGAGTGAGTGAGAGAGTGAGAGAGAGAGAGAGAGAGAGAGAGAGAGAGAGAGAGAGAGAGAGAGAGAGAGAGAACGCGCGAGGACTGCAGGAATTAGGAAGCTACCTGTTGTTGCCGTGAGAGTGTACAGCAACTCAGAAGTACCTGGGCCGGTTCGGTCAGCCACCCACCCCCTTCCATCTGCAAGAGACATAGATTCTCAGTCGCAGGGGCTCATGCGAATCTACACCCTTTTGCTCCGTCAATATCAGTTTTCCGTTTATTCCTTCACGTGAGGTTGCTCATTACGGCGGATCAGCCTAAGAAGAATGATTCCGCAAGCAAGAGGCATAGATGCTCACGAGTCCCTTCATCACATTATAGTTCAAGGGTGGTGGCAAAATAGCTTGGCGCCTATAGGCGCCAAGCTATTCTGCCACCACCCTTGAACTATCATGGTCTTTCTTTTCCCAACCAATATCGGCTGTCGCCGTTTCTTACACTGAGGGCGCTGTAAAATTGTGTAAAATAAGTGTCAAATTGTGAGCTGATTTGATGGAGTGACCCGCACCGCGCGGCCAGTACAACGGCGGGATTTTCTGCCTGGCTACTCCTCTACACTGAACCCATCACGGCCTACTCCTGCTGGGAGACACAGCTATAAATGAAGCCATCCTGATTTCTCAGCCTTGCCCATCCAACAACATACATGGATCCTCAAGAGCCGCCTCGTGCACACAAAGAGCTCATGAGAATAGTGACCGCCTCAGCACAAAACTCGGAAATTGGAACTGGCTTAGAATTTCATCTTTATTCATCGACCGACGTTTGATACGGACATAAATAGCGTAGCCTGTATATATACTCTTTGATACGGATTATCGGTTACAACTTACAGCTCATGCATGCACACATTAGTACAAGCATACATTCTCGTAGGCGCCTGCCGCCTGCTAGGACTCTTGTGAACCTCTGACAGACGAAACTAATGTTCTCTGATGTATCCATTCTGACAGGGCCGGATCCAGAGGGGATGTTTTGGTACTACAGCACCCCCTCCCCCTCCCCCACGGCTTAAAAAAAAAAAAAACCCACATTTACTACAACTTGTACCAGGCCACAACATGGTCCGACCGAGAAGGAGGGGGTTGTGGTGTAAACACCCCCCCCCCCCCCGGCTTTTCGATTTCCTCGGACTCTCGAAGAGCACGCGCCTTTTTTCCCCTCTCTACCCCCCCCCCCCCCCACCCCCGCTTTTCGCATTTGTTTTTGGTTTTTGGACCCTGGAAGCACGCGCCATTGGCTCCTGAACAGTATACAGTTTTTATATTGTCGTTCAGCACCCCCCCCCCCCCTCCAAAACTGATTGAACTGATTGATCCGGCGCTGATTCTGCCTCATGATAATCTGTCCCGAAGCGGACGGAAGGGTTCGTTCTCGGTTCCAGGAGGTATTTTGACCTTGCCGGCACGTTAGTACATTCCGCCCCCACGACCTCGTCTTTCTTTCAACCAACTCGCAGACCCCTCGTTCCGGTGCAGCCGGTGAAGAAATAGGGAGGTTCAGTTTGCGACGAAGACTCAGAACAACGAACGAGAGCGAAATCAGGGCGGATAATCTGCTTCCGTCATAAGCATAAATACTCCAAACATCTCCAAAAGGCATAGATCCTCATGAGCCCCCCGCGTCTATCCCCCTCGGATCTATGCCTCTTGGAGATGCCTGGAGTATTTATGCTTATGACGGAAGCAGATTATCCGTCTATGCTTATCCCTTATCATTCGGAATACACCAGTGTGTGAAATAAGTTTGACTAAACTAGTTCAAGGGTAGTGCCAGAATAGCTTGGCGCCTCTAGGCGCCAAGCTATTCTGGCACCACCCTTGAACTAAAACCATTGGTCTATATCCTTATCTGCAAGTACTATAAAGTAGCTTGCATATGGCAGTGTACAAGTGTGAAGCTTTCAGCCTCAGTATGATATGGGTTATGGTACACGTCGCGGTTTCGCTCTCCGGCGTTCGTTGTTAGGCCGCGGAGACGTCCGCCGCAAACGGAATCTCATTAATAGTTTCGGAGTTCACTTTCAGTCCCATAGACAGCCTCTGCTCCCGTTTGCTAGAGGCGTAGATTCTCATGAGCCAAAGCAAAATGCAGGGGCTCATGAGAATCAGTGTACGTCTCATGTGGATCAAGATCGCATCACAAGGTTTCAGGCCGCTTGGCCTATTCCGGATTTTGTGTATGCCGCGATTGATTGATTGAACATTGCTTAACGTCCCGACAGCAACAAGGCTTTCTCAGGACGTGCCTGCACTGCTTGTGAAAAAAAAAAAAAAAAAAAAAAACCCAGAATATTGAATGTATTGTCGCCAGCCGGTCCAATAGATGTTAAATAAGCCTACGCCATGGGGCCTAAATAAAGCCAAGACCATTAATTAGCAACACACATCCAATATCAAGAGCTACAGGCAGTGCAGACAGTTGGGAGAGTTTTAAAAAGACAAAATACAGGTGAATGGACCAACGGTAGACAGAAACACATGCCCCAGAATAGAGGGAAAAAACCCACCCTGTGGGGCTGACCAGGGTGACCCTGGGAACTAAAAAGTAGTTAACCCCACCCAAGTGTATGCCGCCGCGAAACGGGCTAGCAGGAAATAGTTTTGGAAGATTCATTTCTTTATCTCAGTCTCTCTCAATGCTCAAACAATTCTCGTCTAAATGTAAGCAACTTACATGGGGAGCTACACAAACAATTCCGGATAATCAGACGGTTACCCGTGCCATTCACTAGAAACTAAACAAAATTCTTCTATTCTCAAAGAAAACTGACCAACTTTTCAAGTCAGCTGCATCGCGGCCCTTTCTATGGTGCAACCACTTTTGTTTCCTACAGCGGAATACAGCATTTTGCGACTGAATTCGGTCAAAAGGTCGACCTCGACTCCTCAAAACTCTGACCTTTCTGTGTTCAGCCATCGCAAAGTCAGCATTTTACTCTATCCACGAGTGTTCATCACCTTGCCTGATGTCGGGTCCTGATCCTACTCCTAGACGAAATAGATAGTTGATGACTCAAGCATACCGAGGCCGGGAGAGAACGCCTAAGCCCCTTAACCCCTTGACTGCCGAGAAAAAGTGTACACGATCCAACTCATGCAAGAGATATAGATCATCATGAGCCCCCGCAGTCGCGGGGGCTCATGAGGATCTATGTCTCTTGCTGAGACCAGTTTGTAGCTGTGGCTTTTGGTCGTTGGATGAACACAAATTTCAGAAATACACTGACAACACCTACAGTGGCAGGGAAGGGGTTAATGCCAGTGGTGTATTACTGAGTCCACCGTATCTCCTGAAGCTAAGTCAGTCTAAAGAACCCTCCCACCTGCCAGAAATAGTATGAAGATCTTTCTACCATCTCCGCCTTCCACAGTCAAACTACTCAAACTCTAAAATCATCTTCAGAGTACTTTTACAGACGACTGATTAACCGTGACGGCCCGTGGGTAGTGCTAGATTAGCTCGGCGCAGTCAGAACGGTTAAGTGTGGTCGAGAACGGTACCCTTCCACCTACAAGACCAAATTTACAAACTTATGTCATCCTTCAATAAAATCGCCTCCAAAGTTCTGCTTCCACCGAGTCACAGAAGATGAATCAATCATGATAGCTCAAGGTTAATGCCCGATTAGCTTGGCGTCTTTATACGCGCCAAGCTAATCAGGCACTACCCTTGAGCGCATGGCGCTAGAGGTGCAGTTCTGCGACCAACGGATCCCGGCTAATGGGGCCAGAAGGGGTTGGTGTATTTTGGGACGACTGTGAAAAAGATAGTACGCACACCTGTACGGTAGAACCCCACCCGGGTCTGCCCTGGGGGACTTGGGTGGGGTTAGGTATTTTTTAGTTCCCAGGGTCACCCTGGTCAGCCCCACAGGGTGGGGTTTTCTCTCTATTCTGGGGCATGTGTTTCTGTCTACCCTTTGTCCATTCACCTGTATTTGCCTTTTTTAAACTCTCCCTACTGTCTGCACTGCCTGTAGCTCTTGATATTGGATGTGTGTTGCTAAATGGTCTTAGCTTTATTTAGGCCCCATGTGTTAGGTTTATTTAATGTGTTTGACCGGCTGGCGACATACATTCAATGTTCTGTTTAGTTGGTTGTTTTTTTTTCACAAGCAGTGCAGGCACGTCCTGAGAAAGCCTTGTTGCTGTCGGGACGTTAAGCAATGTACAATCAATCAACCTGTACGGTAGAAATAGGTACAGACTACAAAGAATGACGTCGGAGGATTACATCTGTATAGTGTGTGTGTATTCAAAGAAATGTGTGTACACTGTCTTAGAATGTATATATTTCCAGAATTTTGGGCGGCGTCACCTAACGACCATGTACCTGTTGAAGGAGATGGGTCGAGATGGGTCGACCATGATAATTCAAGGGTAGTGCAAGATTAGTTTGGCGTCTGACAGCGCCAATTAAAGCGAATCTGGTACTACCCTTGAATGATCACGGTCCATCCACCTCCCGCTGCAATGCGTCGGGGCTAAATAAGGCAAGGAAAGAAAAGCAAGGTACTAAAAGAACACATGGTTATCTGCCCTAGGAAGGCAAACGACAGTAAATTCAAAGGAAATTTCCCTACGGCCATCTAAATTATGGTCTTTCATGACAGGTGATTCCCATACCTGTCGCTCATAACAGGTTCTGTTGCACTCGATTCAAAACTCAAGTAAAAAATTTGGAACCGTTAACCCATTCAGCCCTGACGCACTACAGCAGGAGATGGGTCGACCATGATAATTCAAGGGTAGTGCCAGATTAGCATGGCGCCTATCATGGTCGATCTATCACCTGCAACTAGTGCATAGTTATTAGATGACACCTCCGAAATTTGAGAAATACGGCCGTCAGGCTGAATGAGTTAATAATGATACAAAATACTAGCTCTTGGAGTACGTTATGTAACCTGGCACTCTAACTGGTGACGCCAGTTTACGTTGATAATTTTTACTATTAATTTGTGCGCTTGTTTCTTGTTTTGAATCTGCGGTGAAAAGTCTCTATAGGACTAGTTCACCCTTTGGCTGTCTGTTTTTGTCGCGATGATTTCCTGCAGGAAGGTAGTAAAAGACAGGTCCCACCCAGGTATGCATCCTGCCGTTTTGGTTCCGACGGCTATTAACATCCGAACATGAGGTCAAGAAGTGTGAAGCACGTGGGAGCGTTTCGATCGGTATTTGCAGTTAATAATAATAATAATAATTACGGTATTTATAATGCGCTTATCTTATAATAATTATAACTCTAAGCGCGCACTCACAACTCGCACACGCATGCGCACGCTTTAGACAATGACTCACGTAACACAAATAGTGAAGATACATTAGGACGGTCAGCTTGGGCTGGGGAGTGTGGTGATATAGTGCTAGAACTGTTGAAAGAGATGAGTTTTGAGGGCAGACTGGAAGGAGGAGAGCGAGTGTTTCTGACGGAGAGAGAGTGGGAGAGTGTTCCAGGTGGTTGGACCGTATACTGAGAAAGAGCGGGGGCCGAAAGTGCTGAGTTTGGTGCGGGGGATGAGGAGGCGGAGAGGGTCAGAGGCGGAGCGGAGGGAGCGGGAAGGAGTGTAGGGGTGAAGTAAGTTGGAGAGATACGCAGGAGCGTAGTTGTTCAGGGATTTGTAGCAGAGAGACAGAATCTTGTATTGGATGCGTTGGGGGATGGGGAGCCTGTGAAGGAGCTTGAGCAGGGGAGTGATGTGGTCGGATTTTTTCTTTCTGAGGACGAGGCGGGCAGCATTGTTCTGGACGCGCTGGAGAGTGAGAGTGGTGGAGTGAGGAAGGCCAGAAAGGAGAGAGTTGCAGTAGTCGATGCGAGATAAGATGAGAGAGACAGCGAGTTTGGTGGCAGCTTCGGTAGTGAGGTATTTTCTGATCTGACTGATGCGGCGGAGGTGGAAATAACATGCCTGGGCCGTGGCGGAGACGAAGCTGGTCATGGAAAGAGAGGAATCGAGGATAACGCCAAGGTTCTTGACCGAGTCAGAGAGGGAGATGGGGGTGCTGTCGAGTTGAAGGTGGAGAGAGGGAGAGAGCTGGAAAAGTTTCTGGCGAGTGCCTACCAGCATGGCTTCCGTTTTGTCGTCGTTCAGTTTGAGCTTGTTTGCTGTCATCCAGTTTTTCACGTCCTCATAGCAGTCAGCCGTGCGAGTCAGAAGTGTCCGAGTGTTGTCGAGTTTGTCTTTGTCTAGTAGTTGTGAGTCGTCAGCGTAGAGGTGGTGGTGTATGTGGTGAGACTGGATGATGTTGGACAGTGGGGAGATGTAGAGTGTAAAAAGGACCGGGCCCAGGACGGACCCCTGAGGAACGCCGCAGGAGAGCCTGAATGGGTTGGAGGAGACGCCGTCGATGGTGACGGACTGCTGTCTGTCGGAGAGGTAGGAGAGAAACCAGGAGTGAGCAGAGTCAGTGATGCCAAAGGAGTGGTGGAGGCGGTGGAGGAGGATAGAGTGGTCTATGGTGTCGAAGGCGGCAGAGAGATCGAGTAGCGTAAGATTGTACATTGCTTAACGTCCCGACAGCAACAAGGCTTTCTGAGGACGTGCCTGCACTGCTTGTGAAAAAATAAAAAATAAACAGAACATTGAATGTATGTCGCCAGCCGGTCAAATACATTAAATAAACCTAACACATGGGGCCTAAATAAAGCTAAGACCATCTAGCAACACACATCCAATATCAAGAGCTACAGGCAGTGCAGACAGTAGGGAGAGTTTTAAAAAGGCAAATACAGGTGAATGAACAAAGGGTAGACAGAAACACATGCCCCAGAATAGAGAGAAAAACCCACCCTGTGGGGCTGACCAGGGTGACCCTGGGAACTAAAAAATACCTAACCCCACCCAAGTCCCCCAGGGCAGACCTGGGTGGGGAGTAGCGTAAGAAGGGAGATGTTGCCCGAGTCAGTGGAGAGAAGCAGGTCGTTTAGGATATGTAGAAGGGCAGTTTCAGTGCTGTGATGTTTGCGATAGGCAGACTGGAAGGGACTGAGGAGGTTGTTGTCGGCGAGGTGAAGTGAGTGAGTGAGTATAGATTGCTTTACGTCCCGCAAGCGACAAAGGCCTTCTCAGGACGTGCCTGCGCTAAATGAAGAAAAGAACTGCAAGAAGCGCAGACAGGAGGGAGAATTTCAAAAGAAAAAAACAGATGAATGGGCCAGAAAGACAGAAATACAAACCCCCAAAAGAGTAGAACCCACCTTGCAGGGGTTAGACAAGGTGACCCTAGGAACTAAAAAGTAGACAACCCCACCAAGGTCCCCTAGGGCAGACCCGGTGGGGGGCGAGGTGGAGGTTGAGTTGGTTGAGGACGACCTTCTCAAGAAGCTTGGACAGGAAAGAGAGATTGGAGACTGGGCGGTAGTTCTTGAGTTCGTTTGGGTCGAGGTTGTGTTTTTTGAGGAGAGGACGGACGATGGCGGACTTGAAGATATCGGGGACGGAGCCATTTTCTAGAGATGTGTTGATGATGTCCGTAATGAAGGGCAAAAGTTTTGGGAGGCCGTCCTGGTAGAGGGAAGCTGGGAGGGGGTCTAGTTAGCAGGTTTTGAAAGGCATGGACTTTATGGTCTTGAGGACTTCATCCTGAGAGACGGGGCGGAAGGACGAGAGGGGAGTGCCGGAAAAGGGGGTGTCAGGGAGGCAAGGCGAAGAAGGCAGAGTGTCGAGTGTGTTGCGCAGAGTTTGGATTTTGTCGGAGAAATAGGAGGAAAAGGCGTACGGAAGTTCTTCTTTGCTGTGTGTGTTGGGAAGAGGAGAGTCTTTAGAAGTGCCTAGGAGTGTGTTCATGGTAGCGTAGAGGGTTTTGGAAGAAGTGGATTCCAGGATTTTGTTTTGAAGGTGTTTGCGTTTGGAGTCGGAGATCATTCTGCAGACTTTGGATCTGGTGGTTTGGAAGGTCTCTCTGTGAACGGTGAGGTCGGATGAGCGCCAGCGGCGTTCCGCTTGTCGACGCTCGCGCTTGGCCTCGGCTATGTCGTCAGTGAGCCAGGGGGAGGGGAGTCGGTTGGGTATGGAGCAGGTGGTGACAGGGGCATGGGTGTCTAGAAGTTTTCGAAGGGAGGAATCGAAATGGGATGCAAGATCGGGAGAGGAGGCGGGGTCCAAGAGAAGGTCGACAGCTTCGTCGAAAAAGTTCTCTCGGTTGACAGATTTAAGTTTGCGACGAGAGACAAAGAGCTTGGGCTTTTTCGGGGGAGGTAGGTTGAGGGCGACGAGAATAGCGAGGTGGTCGGAGGGAAGCACAGAGGAGGTGTCAAAGTCGAGGAAGAGTTGATCGGAGGTGCGGGTGATGATCCAGTCGAGGGTGTGGCCGAGTCGGTGGGTGGGTTTAGTGATGTGCTGTGTAAGATTGTGGTTAGAAAGTGACGTGCAAAGGCGTTTTGTGTCGGGGTGGGACTGCCAGTTAGTAACTACAGGCTCCAACTTACTCATCAGGGAACCGGCTTAAAATTCTCATTCCATTCCTTGGTGTATTCCTCTGTGTCGCATTTTATTCCTTACATCTGATCTGGACTTTGTGCTGTCGGTATGGTCCATGCAAGTATCTGTGGCTCCTGACGCGGCAAAAATGATGTAATGTATGATCGCTTTGAAATCCTTGCAAGATCCAATTATGCTCGTGTCGGGGTACGATTGTGTCAACGCGTCTTTTTTTTCCCCCCAACGCTTGCACCTGTCAAGTTGTCGGCCATTTCCTGATCAGCTAATCTGGCACTACCCTTGAATTATCATGGTCGATCCAGCTCCTGATAGTCGTTCAATGACGACTCCAAAATTTGGGAAAGACGTGCGTCAGGCTGAATGAGTTAAGCACATCACACGTTTAACCCACTGACTGTCACTGTAAGCACATTTTTGTTTCTGAAATCTGTGTTAGCTCAACGACCAAAAACTAACACCGTCCAAGAAACATGGATACAAATTGGTCTCAACAAGAGGCATAGATCCTCATGAGCCTCGCGACTGCCAGTTGGATCGCCTTCACTTTTTATCGGCAGTGAAGGGGGGTAACATGATCTAAACACGGCACTGATCAAGCCGTCGCATTACATCATAATAAAATAAACAATGGAATGTCTAAACTTTAATTTGGGAAAAATCGTGGCTTGACAAACACAATGGAACAACGAGTGACCGACTGACTTCGTTCACGTGCTGACAGAGTTATTTACGCTGAAGATTCATTTACATTTTGATTACACCATTTCCGTAAAGGAATCTGAAGAATGCGTGACATTTTTTTCCCCCTACGGCAAATGGGCATGGCCTAACACTGATTTGTTTTTCAAACACCTTTTCTTTAGTCATTGAATGAACGCGTAGGACTTCCACGGGCTGGGGGTGGAAATGGGAGCCCAATCTCCACCAGCAAAATGCACGGATTCTCATGAGGTCCTTGCAGAATGCAGGGACCTCATGAGAATCCATGCATCTTTTGTTGACGGTGGAAAAATCTTTGAGTTCGACCGACACTTGCTTTAGTTACCAACACGCAATGTAGAGTTGCAGACGCTGGGGAAGTTAAATATTAAAATATACGTATATCATCATGAGCGGAAGACGGATGGACATTAACTGGGTAGTGACTGATTAGCCTAAGCTAGCACACACGACCCGTCTCCCGATACCTGTATGCAGATTTACCCTGAGGACCCTCAAAGCGTTGACCCAAAAAACTGCCGGTACTGAAATGATGTGTCACAGACGCTCATCGGGCCTGGCCCATTGTTATGTATGCAAGAGGCATAGATTTTCATAATCCCCTGCAGGTGCTCATGAGCATCTACGCCTCATGCTAGCTGAGACTCAATCCATTCATATCCTGAGTGACTGAGGGTATTGGAAATGCATTTTGCCTGTGGTAGTAAAGCAAAATACCAGGTGGAAAAGGAGACCCCCCCCCCCAAAAAAAAAAAAAAAAAAGAAAAAAAAAAAAGGAATAAGTTAGGAAATTCTTGGGGCCTGATCTCATCCGCTAACCTCCCCTTTGACCCCGCATTCTTTCCCTTTACATACACAGGCAACTGAAACTAAATCTTCGTAAAGGCTACTCCTGGGCTAAATGCAGCTGGGTACACAGGAGTGGCACTAGTTATACCTGTCAGGTACGAACACGTAATAAATACAGCTTGTTCTGAGCCACCACCTTTCTGAAGGTGCTCTCTCAAGAGAGGTCTTGCACGGCAAAAAGTGTCACCTGTCATACAAAACAATCATTAAGATGGACCTTCAGAAAGAGGTTAACCCTCTTAGCCCCACAGGTACTTTCCCCAAATTTGGGAAGTGTTACTGAACGACTATGTACCAGTTGCAGGAGGTGGATTGATCACGATAATTCAAGGGTAGTGCCAGATGAGCCTGGCGCCTGAAGGCGCCAAGCTCATCTGGCACTACCCTTGAATTATCATGATAAATCCATCTGCTGCTGCAGGCTCTTGGGGCCAAATGGGTTAATGAGACTGCTTTATGCAGGCGATTTCTTTACTCAGGGTCATCTTAGTAACAGAGAGACCATGAGACCAAGAATTGGTACCTGCTTAGACAGGTCACCTTGACAGGTTCGAGTGTCTCTTCGCAGAAGTGTTTAAGGGCACTACACAACAACACAAACTTCAAATTTCCCCATCAGACGCCTGTGCAATCCGCTTCCTCTCCCTCGGCGCGTAAAGCACTCGAAATTAATCTATTACCTGCGACTAGGCTCAAGAGACGAGACAGTAACAGGACCGCATTTCCCCTCCCCGGGGACGCCAACAACCCCACTGCAAGAGGCATTGATCTTCATGAGCCCCCGTATTGCGGGGGCTCAAGAGGATTTACGGCTCTTGTGATTCCAATTACACAAGTTTCTTTCGAAAGGGGTGTTCAGTATGATTTTGTGGTTAGCGTAGTATTTGGGCGGCAAATTCAGTCCCGCGGCGGCGAAAAAACATCTCCCCATCCCTTGACCATCAGGTGTTGGAGGTGGAAGGAGTCTGGGTGGGGACAGGGGGGTGAGGAAGGGGAGGGGGCGGGGGTGGGAGGGAAGGAAGATAATTTTACACACAATATTTTTAGGCTATCGACTGAAAGCGGCCCGTCGTCTCTTTGCAACAGACGTTTTCATCTGTTTTTGTTTTTAGGGCTCTTTTCTATCTTTTTAAAAATTTTTTCATACCTCTCAAAGAACTCTGAGCAAACAATAATTTGACTACACGCCCTAGATGAATGGACTTCATCACTACAAAAACAATTTTAACATCACAAAACGAACAAACCGTGAGTATACACTTACACTGAATAAGGCCCGTAACCCCCTAGGCCTGCATTTACCTCCGCCCCCCCCCCCCCCCTCCTTCCTCTATGGCTGGAACGGATCCTGCGGCCAGCTACATGACTGAGCTTTGTCCTGCGCCAGCCACTAAGCGAGATAGCGGAGCACCTGTCTTAGTTACTGGCGCAGGAATAAGCTCAATCATGCAACTGGCCCCAATAGCGGAGCACCTTGATTAGTGACTGGCACAGAGCTCAGCCCACTCCTGCAGCTGGCCCCAGAAGATCTATAACTCCTGCGCACCTGTAGCATTCTCAGCTGGAAGGTAAAATGCAATTTACCTTTTGTTACCACTGTACCAGTCCGGTACTACTACCTGTGCAGCGTTCGAACACATGGCCGCCTGGCCTCTCCAGCGCTCATTATAATGTTGGGCAACAGCCAATTCCATCTTCCAGGCGTTCACGCACTCATATCACGTACACTTCCTCAGTCTAAAGGAACTGGGCCCAGCTGCATGAGCGAGCTGTGTCCTGTTGTGGCCGTGTCCTGCTGTAGCTGCGTCCTGCGCCAGCCAATAGGCAAGGTGCTCTACTATACCTTGCTTAGTGGCTGGCGCAGGACTAAGCTCACTCATGCAACTGGTCCCAGGTATGCACCGTCTCACCTCGGCCAGTAAGTGAGCATTAGGCATAGAGATAGATTTTTATGGACCCCTGCACATGCATGGTCCGATGACTATGCTTCATGTGGATGGCTTTAATTATTCCAGCATCCAGTCACAGGACCATAAGAATCTGTGCCTCATTCAGATAAGCGGTAAACAACCAACAGCTTATTCCACCATCTAAATCTACAGCCAACAGCTTATTCCACCATCTAAATCCAATCCTGCAACTAAATCCTGTTCAGATCCACAGTTCACGGAACAGCTACAGGAAATCTCTTCTGGCCAGGGGCCCACGAAAATCTATTGCCTTTTCCACATGTGCCACAACAGTCAATTCTGTCACCCAATCACATAAAGATGTACAACCAAGTCCGATACATGTTCCTCTGTGTGAGGAACAGCTATAGCCAACCTCTTCAAGCAAAATACAGAAATTCTCATGGCCCCATAATAAATCTATGGCCGTTGTTGTGCAGCCCCAGCCAGTTCATTATCATGTTGTTTTGTGTTTCTGAAAAAATGTGCTCGCCAATGAAGGCACCTAATGTTTATAACATCCTCGAACATAAACAGAAAGAAACCAGAAGCAACCTTAAGTAGAAAACATCCTGAGGCTGATTAAAAAAAAAAAATGCTTATTGTTGCAAGGATGGCTACATTACAGATTAGGAGATAGATCAACCATTTCAGTTCAAGGGTGGTGCCAGAATAGCTTGGCGCCTAGGTGCCAAGCTTTTCTGGCACCACCCTTGAACTATCACAGTCAAATTTATTTCAAGCAGCAATATATTAGGATGAAAAGGATTAATATTATCACTAGTACTAGTAATATTTACTATATATATATATCTATATATATATATATTATATATATATATATTATATATATATATATATATATATATATATATATATATATATATATATATATATATATATATATATATATATATACACACACACAAAGATTTACCCCCATCAGGTCTTTAAGTGCCCAGATAACCGAGTACTACCTTCAAGCCATCATGGCTGATCCATCTCCCGCTACTTACCCACAGTGTTTAGTGGAAGTTAGCAAATTGTTAAATCTCAAAGTCAAAGTCCGTACCAGGAACTGAAAAGCAGATGGACATAGACATAATGTTTTGTTTGCAATATTACTGAATGAGAGGAGCTGCTAACATCATAACACAAAGCATGCATAACATTTTAGTAAAGCCAGTCATGTCCACTGTCGGTAAAGGGGTTAACCAACAAACCTACCAACCAACCAGCTAACCCCTTAATCCACACTGAAAATTGCTTACCCCTTGACTGCTACTGATGGTATCGTTCGGCAGAAAATTTGTGTGGTTACCCATCTTTTTCACCTGTTTAACCGATCACATAGTGAGGCTGATAAAACAAATTTTGCTTATCATCCTATGAAAGCTATATTACAGATTACAAGATAAATAAAACATCTTAGTTCAAGGGTGGTGCCAGAATAGCTTGGCGCTTTAGGCGCCAAGCTATTCTGGCAACACCTTTGAACTATCATAGTCAAATTAATTCCAAGCAATACTGTATGAGGATACTATGAGGATGAAAACGGTTAAACGAAAAGATACCTCACCTGCGGACTCCAACAAGACAGAAGAAGTGTCTTCATATTTCCAGATAAATCCATCAAGAAAATCATTCCTATAAATAAGTGCACATGAAGCAGCAGTCACAGAAAATATTTCCAATGTCACTGCACTTGTTGACAAATCACAGCAATCCGGAACGCAAATCCTAAACAAGTCCACCGAATTTGTCACAGGTGATTGATAGTTCTGACTGCACTCAAACTGACATTAAAAATAGAGATTTACAGCATTGCAAATGCAGTTATTCTGTTGTTAACTTCACTTGTTTTCACCGTGGCTGAAGGGCCAAATTTAGGAATCATTTGTAAACTAAACCTACTACATAAACAACGGTCTCATGAATCATCCAATGAATGAATGTAATCGGTCCCAGACTATTTGTAATCCGGGTTCAGCGGTTTTAGGTGACGTTACTTTATCCATCCTCATCCGTCCATTCTGCCATCTGGAAGACATAGATTGGTATGAGCCCCTGCAGCTATGCCTCTTGCTGGCTGAGATGGGTCCATTTACATCCTCTTACAGGAAGCGTTTCTGTGTATGGTATTAGTATACACAGTGTTTACACTTCTCGCATCACCACTCCAGCATTTTCATAGTACCAACGGTCACCATCACCATATTTAGCGAGAACATCTATCCTACAAAGTTAAACAGTCAAGTAGGAAAAAATGAAATAGCCTGCTCATTCAGACTTTAAAAAAATAACCCATTCTAATATTTTTCCTTTTTAAACGAGAAACTATCAAAGCTATAAACGGAGAACTAAAACACTTACTGCTTCTAAAGAGTTAAGTCATACGCTATGTGCAATACACTGTGTGTATAACTCACCCTAACTAGGCGTAAATGTACCCAGGGCAAATTCACCTACGATTTTTGCACCCTATCGACTGCTAATCTGTTGACTATGTCTGCAACTATGTTGAATATTAAAAGAATTGCTCATTATGGCACTTTCAGAGGTCCTGGTCAAACTTTTTCAATTCAAATGACCCCGCTGATAACAAACTTTGGACCAGAAACACAGGGTTCCCTAGCTCTTTGTCACATCCAAAGTTCACAATGCCACTATAATGTAATGGGCTACAAGTCACGTAGTAGGAAGTTCTGCATATCAACACTGCACGTTCTTCCAACATAATGATGTGTCTGCCCTTCTCTTGATCTACAGAATACACTAATTATGGAGGCAGCAAAGTTCACATCCTGCTCTCTATGTTACGTTCATAGACCTTCCACTCCCCAAGTCACCCACTTCACTATTTCTGTGCTGGTCTGTGATTTTGGACCTTACAGCTGTGAAGCCGTAAGGTCCAAAATCACAGACCACCAAGAGACTCACAAATCCCAACAGGCTTAGAAAGGACAAGTACAACACAGTTTTGCCATAGCTGGAGATTGGTGGACCATACATGTTATAGAAAGCACTTTAACCCGTTCAAGACCAGTTGATGCAGACTGTTTCTGCAATCTTCGTTAATTCAAAACTAAGACACCCTAGGAACACAGATTCAAAGTGGTGTCAGCAAGAGGCATATAGATCCTCATGAGCCCCTGCAACTGTGGGGGCTCATAAGGATCTATATCTCATGCAGCTGGGTGATGTTCAAATCTTTGCAGCACTGAAGGAGTCAATCTTTTTTCACACCAAGAGCCAAATGGTTTGTCCATCAAGCACTGCATGCATACACGTAGCAGGAGATGGGTCGACCATGAATGTTTGAGGTTTGTGGCTGGTTATCACACTATCGATCAAGAGGCATAAATACAGTCGACTTCGCTTCTTCACTTACAAGGTCGGATTTAAGGTAAGTTGGACACAAAAACGCTTTTTTTGACGCCCCGACTACACTTGTTCAAAGAAAACTTCTGATGAATGTCGGGGAGCCAAATTATTTTTAGTGTGAGATCTGAAGTTTGTTATTAGCAAAGTAACTGACATAAAAACAGCATGTTGAGGGCCTCTCAAAAGCGTTGTTAATGTTATATATCTGACTTTTTAAACATATCTGACCTTGCTTTTTTTAGTGAAGTCAACTAGCGTAATTTATTTCCGGTTTCACATATAAAAAAAAATCAAATGTATATATCTATATATATATAACAACAAGGAAGTTTGGGTTCCCACATACTTCCTGACATAATCTGAAGTTTAACATGTATATACAATGTCACAGTCTTTTCTCTCTACGCATACAAAGGACACTCGCATCATCCAAAGAAGTTCAAGAGTTGTGCCAGATCAGATGGCGCCTCAGGCGTCAAGCTGAACTGGCACAACCCTTGTGCTTTCAGATCCATCTCCTGCAGCTGACTCGAAAGGGAAAGAGCTATTCCACTAGGGTTTGCTAAGTACTGCACCACAGACAATTTGTACAGATCTAGGTCAGTATCGCTTCCTGGCTCTAAAGTCTATTTATTATGCCATCCTATTGGCTGACAAAGCTGACGTAGTCAATGTACATGAACTCTGACTCAAAAGATCCGCTTGCTGACACATGAATCATATTACTACAAAGCTGTGCCTCTCTCTGCCTGTCTCAGGCAGTAACCACGGCCAGTGCTAGAAATGAACACTTTAGATTATGTCATCAATAGGAAAATAATATTGTTTCCTATGCTTTCCTATGATCTTCCACTCTTTAAA
Organism: Semisulcospira habei; assembly: GCA_036245525.1. Lineage (NCBI taxonomy): Eukaryota > Metazoa > Mollusca > Gastropoda > Semisulcospiridae > Semisulcospira > Semisulcospira habei. The sequence continues at coordinate 27,883,763 of BTPG01000007.1, read as the reverse complement.
CTGTCTGCTGACTAAACATGCGCAGAGTCCTGATGCATCCTTGGAATCCTAGCCCTCAGCATGAAACAATAATGAGGGTTTGTTTTCAAAGAATGATTACCACTAAATACCAGCAACAAATGAGAGCGAAATCACGGTGGATAACCGGCTTGTTCCAACCTTGTTAAAATCCAAAGCAAACTGAGCACAACCAAAGACTTAAGACATTCCAACAAGGTACATAATTCTATCCAGAAAAACACTTCCCCTGTGCATGAGCAGTAATACTGTAAATGTAATACTAATATATGAAACAGTATGAATATTATCACTGACTAACACCAAAGACTAAGACATTCCAACAAGGAACCTGGCTCTATTCAGGAAAACACTTTCATTGTACACAAACAGTAATACCACAATAATCATAATATTAATAGTATGAAAAATACAGTTTTGTTATTTACACTCACATACAAAAGTACAAGTCAAAGAGAGATCAGGACACACCCTATGACAAGTGTCAACAATTTTGTCCCCATCATAGGGACCTATCCACTTATGCCATCTCCCCCATGCTAATAAGAGCAATCAGAGTTGGTCAGATGGCATCACAGCATACTCCCTTCATCAACCAACCCCTCCAACTGCAGCACAAGTGACACAGATTCTCAAGAGCCCCTGAATTGCAGGGGCTCTTGCGAATCTATGCCACTTGCTCACCAAGACCGGCTGCAGCTGCTCCTCTGACTGTCAATGTCACTTTGGTGTAAGTGTACCACTCAACTGGGAATGGGAGTCATGCATGCAAAGCAAAAACAAAAGTGCCAGGGGAAAGTCTTACGTCATGCCACTTCAGCCACACCCTTATGTTAGGATGGATCAAGTCAAAGTGCTCAGTCTCTCTTTAGTCTTTAACCCATTTAGCTCTGATGGGCTACAGCAGGAGATGGAGTGACCATGATAATTCAAGGGTAGTGTCAGATTAGCTTGGCACCTGATGGCGCCAAGCTAATCTGTCAAGTCTACCCTTGTATTAGCGTGGTGGCTCCATCTCCTGCAACTGGTACATAATGATTAAGTTTCACCTCCAAAATATAAGAAATGCTGCTGTCGGTTAAATGGGTGTCAGTAGGGTAAGGTGTTGAATTTGAATGCTACTGGACAATACAGTTTGGGGGAAAACAACATGTCTTTTCCGCCAATCAGTATCACCAGTAGTAGTCAAGGAGTCAACCTCTTGTGCATGTAGCCACTGGGGTACTGAATGCACAAGGGAATTTTATAATTTGTTTAGTTGAATCTCACTATTTAATGCACTATAACGCATAATTGATTTATTGAAACATAAAAGAAATGATGCTGAGAGTTGAGATCAATCAGTCAATGCATTAGATGATTGTGCCGACGACCCTTGCCCCCCCCCCCCCCCCCCCCTTTCTGTATCTTTTGCATTAAAATGACCCTAGAAGTTACCAACAACCCCTTAATTTAGCATCAGGCAGCCATGACTTTTATTTTTCAGAGATCTCTATTAGTATAGTCATAGAGGACTAAATCCACTTGTCCGATCCAAATGCAAGGGGGTTTCTTGTCGGGCAAGGCCAAGTCATGTTTCTGAGGGCCCAAATGGTGAAAGTAAATTTCAGAATGCACACACATACAACACTGTTCAGGTATCACTAAAAAAGAAAAAGAACTGGACACATGCAGTAAGACTAACCTTCCCATCAGAGCTGGTGGACACTCCATACTTGTGGTTGTTCTTCGATGCCAAAGGTCTGCGGGGGCTTCGAGGGCTGGGCAGTTTTGATGCTGCTGCAGACATTGTTGGTGACCCTGGCCGAGGTCGAGGTGAGTTTGGCTTGTGCATGTACCCACTGCGGGGCGAGGGCTGAGTAAGCGTCTCTCCATGCGCAATCTGGTGCAGATTCTCACGCAGAATCTGTTGCGTCTCCGGTTCACTCAGCCACCGCAAGAACAGTTCATCCACTTTCATTTTTAGAACTGGTTTCAATGCCATTGTTGGTATGAGCAAGTCAGTCTAGATCATTAATTCCAACACATTAAACAGTATCGATAATTCACATCAGCCTTTAGGTAAAAGTGCTGAGCAACAAAAGATCCGAACTTTAGTCTCAGAGAAAGAAATACTTCGTTATAATGCAAAATAAATTCTCCACCTACATGGTTGCGTGTATCTACAGTTGCAGCTCTGAAAGGTATAACTGCATGGTCTGTTTCTTTTTTTTTTTCTTTACTCTATAAGGTCTTTTTTTTATGCACTGTATTAAAGTGGTGCCATTACATGAAACACAAAACATCAGCAGTGGTCCTAACTTGTGTAGGTTTGCTGCTTCAGTTATCTGAAACAAACAAGTAAACATTAAGCTGGTAAGCCTCTAACTCTTAGCACACCAGAATGCCATTAATGTGGATATGGTCAAGAGTACGACTGGGTGTCTAAAGAGTGTGACATGGGTCTCTGATTTTGAACTTAAACATATGAGCATCATTTTGCATCATTGTGATGTGTTTAGTCATAAGTAACATGCCCCCCCAAAAGAATTTCCCCATGAGCAGTTGTTTGGGTGTAATTGGTGAAAAACCGTTGTGGTGTGGTTTGTACATAACATTTACACCGTCACACATTTATAAACACATTTTCTAGCTTTCACAAAGTAGATTCATGCTGTATAAAATTATCATGTTGTTCTTTCCTTACTAGGCTATGCTTAAACTTCAAAGAAAGTTTGATGGGGTGAATAGATACACAATGGTGCAACACTGAAATTGTTTGAACATAACTTTACACTCAGCTATACATTTATGCAAAAAAAATGCATAAATTATATTAAAAAAATTGTGTGTGGTATTAAACACAATTTCAATTGCACATTGATAGATTCTAAACTATCCTAATTGAGATAAGTGTGAACACAGTAGCTATAAACTTAAAAAAAAAAAATTGGACAACTTGCTTATGAACAAAAATTTTGAAATCCTTGCCAACACAGCAAAGAAAGTCAATGAAGATGGTGTGTTATCCCTTTATTGTGTACTAAACTCTTGTAGATTACAGAATAATTTAGGAAAAATACACCATTCACAACATAGAATGAAATGAAGGCAAAAAACAAGAAACACACAATGATTGAACATAACTTTACACCGTGATAAACAAACTTGAGGCTCTTTAACTAATATGCATAAATCCAAAAATAACAAAACACTACTCAAGTGATGTGTTTTTAACAAATACACTTTTATTTATCCCAAAATTGTGTCTAAATGAGTAATGAAAGCAGCAAATACATATTGTAATTGTTTGTACATAACTTTACACCACGAGCTTCAAATTTCAGCAAAAAAGTGCCTCCACAAATGGACAAGAACCAGAAAATAAAAATCACAATCACCTGTAGCTTTCTACTACACTACAGAACAGCAGTGATGTAATTATCAGATTTGAAATTGACAATACAAGGGAATAATGTGTGAAAATGGCAAGTTTGAACATAACTTTACAACCAAACATGTTGAACATGTTGGAATTATCAACACTGAAGTCAAAATAAACGATAAAAATGGAAAATTACATCAAATTATGTGGTCAGTAAACCCCAGCATTTACCAGTTTTAATAATTGTGTCTACGATGTTTAGCGCAAGTAGCAAAACAAATCTGTACATGTTTGTACATAACTTTACAACATGGGGATCAAATCTCTGCACAATGTGGTTCCACAATGTGAGAAAGCACCAATGAAAAAAGTTTAAACTTTCAATACATTTTAGAACACCAACAATACATATAACACTCTTGAAAACTGACATTAGTTAGCCATTGCTCATACTTGCTGTGGGCTGTGTGACATCGGAGCCTACCTTTTGCCCAAATACCTCCGCAAAGAAACACTTTTCTGTACCACGTTCAAACAAATATAATCTAGCACCAATTGACCTAAGTTTACCACGACCGATGGTTTTCAGCAGACCACTGGCACAGAAAGTACTCACTTTAGTTAGCTTCATACTTGAGCTAAACATGGCAGAAACAAATTAAAATTGATCAAACCCAACCACTCTCCACTCGCGTGCACTGTTGGAGAGTGGCAGGAAATCTACAGCCGATGCTACAATCATCCCCTACTTCTTGGATGTTATCTATTTCAGGGTAAACAAATAGTCCTCGTTTTGTCTGGTGAGGCTTGAGGAATTTGACCCTCAGAGGATCTACTCCGACAATCACTCCTGAAACAGAAAAAAGAGACTGCTTTATTTATGTTGCATAATGATCACAGCGCTTTCTTGAAGCAACCCATAACAAGCTTCCTGCTGATCAAGTTTCCTAAGGAAACTTCAAACTCCTTTTCTTTATTGGCCAGTGACAACCAGTCCCACTTGTTTCGGGCCGTACCTTACAACCTTTTATAATTTTTTAATGTCTCCATCTCAAACTTAAATGGAGCTAAAACATGTTCAAAATCAAAATTTTTCTGGTTTCAAAAATTTTAAAAAGATTCTTGGCTGCTATCATTCGTAAGCACAAGTATGCTGACATAATCTTGCTCACCAGGGTACAACCTGTCAGGGTACTGCACCACGAAACGTGTTTAGCATCCATTTTCTGGGCGCTTTCACTGCTGGGAAAGACCCTTCAGCCTCGGAAACTTTCGATTCACTATTCAGGAACAAATCCTGAAGAACTGAAACAGAGAAGGTCAAATAATTTCAATTTGAGCCCATGTTTGTGATTTGTTTTTAGCTTAGCATCAGCCTAATAATAGTAATATGTCTGGTTATTTTTCAACAGCTTTGTAGTAAAATGGCTGGTTATTATTAAATTATGATATTAAATTATGAAAACTCACCTCTTCAAGCTTTACTTTGAATAACTGCCAGTGTTTGATGCCTTAGTTGTAGTTCTGCAATCCTCCTTGTTTATACTGAATGTTAATTAGAATATAAATTATTATGTATGTATTGTTGTTTAGTTTATTGTAAAAGTGGTGTGTTCGGGCATTGTGCTTTGTTTGTTATGTGCATATGTCATTGTATTTTTTATTTTTGTGTACAGATTGTAAAGCGCTTAGAGCTTTTGAGTAAGATTAAGCGCTATATAAATACTCATTATTATTATTATTATTATATATCATGGCAGCTATCAAGCTTGGCCAGCACAACAAAGAGTAAAAGGTATGATCAGACTGTAACTTGAAAGACAATGTGTGAACCAAACATAACTGTGGTTGAACATAACTTGACAACACATGATGTTGTCATGTTATGTACACACTATTTAAAACAGAAAAATGTATATTCTGGGTTTAACAATTTATATTTTAGTACCCAAGCTGTATTTTGATAAATAACAACTAGCAAAGTGGGCATCCAAAAGACAGTATACTAGGAATTGTGCTACAGTAATGAACATAACTTTACACTTTACATGTCAGTCTAGTTTGTTCACAGTCATCTAGCTAGAATAATAGTTTGTACATTAGTTACAACAGACAAAATAATCAAACCAGTCTTCCACTTTAAAAGAGACTGTTACTATGAAGGAAAATGTTAGATGAGCACTGTTTTAACTGTACACAACTTGACAACATAATTGTTGTCAAGTTATGTTCAAGGCATTTCTTAAAAATTGTCATTTCTTCGGTGCAGAAAAGTTTTTTTAAAAAATGTACAGACTGTCTGTACTTATCATAGAACACTAAACCATACAAAAATAGCATGAAGCACAGTGTAACAGAACTTTCAAACCCAACCACCCTAAGTGTTACGTCATGTTATGTTCAGTCCAATACTGCCAGAACAGGGTTATTCTTACTTAATCTTATGTTACATAATAAAGAAACAATAATATAAAGTACATAAAGACAATGGGAACATTATCACAGCTTGAGATAAGAAAAACGACCATTTTTTTGATTGAAGGTGCTATGTCTGTTTCCTTTTGCACTGAGTCATGTTGTACAAACGCTATAATTCAGCAACTCATAATCTATGACCCGAAGTATAAATCACATTAGCACAAAATCTCTTCCTACCAACAAAAATTGGTAAAAAAAAAAAAATGACTTGTCCTTCCCCCAAAATGCAAAAATCATGGTTTGAACATAACTTTATATAAAGATTTACCTGGCCAAACTGTGTTAAGAAAGACAATACTGAATTGACGAAAATGTGTGATACATAGTGTTCTTTTTAATCTTTGAAAATAACGCTGTAATTGCCTGAACGTAACTCTGACAACCTTCAACCATGTGTAAAGTTATGTACAAGCGGACACAACGGCAAGGTGACGTTAAAAGGTAATAATTATTGTTTCAAAGTGTTGCTGCGCTACAAAACTAATCCGAACATACATTACGTGTTCTGTTTTATCCTTTGAAATATTGAATATCGCATTCAGAAACTTGAACGTAACTGTTACAACCAAAACTAAACCGTCATCGTCAGATGGAGGCAAATTCCATCACTTAATGTTTTCTTCCTTTGTTCAAAACACGTGGTCATTGAGCCGATTGATTTTACATTTGTTTGCGTCAACATTCATTTGAAGTAATTAGAAAAACAGTACATTTACATTTGCTTTTTTTAAACATTTATGGTGCTCAGTCATCAATTTTGGTTGAACATAACCATTTACAACCAAAACTTACTTTCAACTTTGTCGCTTCCCTGCTCCATTGATGTCACCTGTAGGTATGAGGTACGTAGGACTGACCAAATGCAAATCGCAAAATGGCCGACGATTCCAGAAAATCACGCGTGTTGATGATTGCGAGATTTTTTCCCCCGTGATTGAACATAACACAAAATTTACAACTTTTGGGTTGAAGAAGTTTAAAACGCAGCCTTCTTTCAATTCTCAAAAGGATTTCGAATTTGTTTACGGTAACCAGAATGAAGAGTAATGTTGTCTAGGATATGTTAATTAGGTGCCTCACGGTACGTTTATTGTGTTCAGGTTCACAGCGAGATTTGCACGTGTGAAATTGACGACACGCGTTATGTTCATTCTAGCCTTTACTTGCCCTCAAACTACTTTAAACTTAGACACATGTAAAACTTGACGATATGGTAACAAAATAGTAACTTGCATTGGCTCTCCATAGGCCTAAACTTGGTTTCAAAATTCTATTTCATTCCCCGTAATTTTGTATCTGAAAGCGAACACACGTGAGTGATGTCACGTTTCAAAATTTTTGGCTTCTGCCGCTTGATCGCACAAAACAATGAACAACTCTTTTATCCCATCGGATGTATGCAAAAATGACACAGGATTAGAAGATATGTTCAATTTCTAACCAGTTGAGATATGGTTGTGTGAGATGCATGCCTGATTTTGAGTTTGAAGGCTTTGTTCTGTCAGTCAGGTAGCGAAACCGGCAATCGACGCCTAGTCGTACTCTTGACCATATAATAAAGGCAGACTGACTCCCAAGCAGATATCCTGCCAGGAAAAAGATGCTGTGGTCATTATCACCTTATCAGCCTTAGTTGCTCACGCACAATAATGCATTATATATATAATGCTAAGTGGGCCTGAAGAGATTTGCTTACTTGGTGTTTCCTTTGGAAAACATTCTATGTGAATAGAGGAGTTCTATACATCAGTAGTAGGTACAACTACTACTGAACTACATTTCTTTTGATACAAACAGTGGATTAAGCCCTGGCAAACATGCAAAATCTCAGTGTTCATCTGCATTAGGGCTTTTATTGCTTTAATCCAGTTTTTGTTAAAACACATGAAATACCAATAGTACTGACTTCTGCTTTCCAATTGTCTATTGGGACTCACAATGACTGCTGCCACAAGTTCCAGGTATCATAAATACCGAGTCAGATGTTTTGAGTGAGGTAGAGTCTTAAAAAAAAAAAACAACCAAAACAACACCAACAAACTTGGTATGACAGCAGCCACTAGACAGCAATATATTACCTTGGGTATATGTTGTACTTGGTATACTGTGTGAAAAAAAGAAGATAACATGACACTAGGCTGATGCTGGCACTGTCCCTGGAAAAATGTGTCTTACTATCACGGTACCCTAGTAGTAAAAAACTAGTAGCACAACTTCACTATATTCAGAACATCAGCTTTGATATTTCACATCATGCAGCAAAACATGTAGCCAAGTGTTCTTTAACAAAGTGCCAGTATACCAACACTAAATGTAATGCTATTCAGAAGAAAAAAACTTCAACTTGTCCGAAATGAGCACACTCGTACTAATTAAACTGGATTATGTCTGAAACGGTGTTGAAAACGTGCTCAGACTTATCAGGTGGTTTCAATCTAGTAACTGTCAAATTTCCTTGTTTCAACACAAATATTGCTAGCAACATGGGAGCATGGTATGCGATTAATGCAATTTCATCTCACACAACCGAAGAATAGCTCACCAGTCAAAAAAAGGAAGTTTTATAAACAAAATCGTGTTGCCGCACTTGTAAATTCCTCTAGTTCACCATTGCTGTCAGCGACGCGCAGAAGTGAAAGCGAGGCTGACAGGAAGGACGTCATTGAAGGATTTCCCCATTTTCCTCCAGAGGGCAGTAGGACAAATAAAGGGAACAAACCAGTTCCTGAGGAAATTCAGGCAGACAAAAATGAATGAATTATGTCTCTTGAAACGCCACGTGCAAGGGAATCTTTTTTTCCAGTTGTATATGCAATTATTGGCATTGATTATTATTAACCTGTAAAATTATTGGTATTTATTGTTGAGTAAAACGCATTCAGAATCACACATGAAAATGCTTTGATCAGTGAAAGATCTTGCATTTTCCTCTCACAATGATTTCAAATAGAAAACCAAAATTTATGACAAGAGTTGAGTGCCACTGACTATGAAATAACTAACTAACGAAAGAACGAACTAACTTACTAACGTACTATCGCACATACTGACTGACTGACTAACGATTAAGGAACGAAGAAACTAACTAACTAACTAACTAACTAACTAACTAACTAACTAACTAACTAACTAACTAACTAACTAACTAACTAACTAACTAACTAAACTAAACTAAACTAAACTAAACTAACTAACTAACTAACTAACTAACTAACTAACTAACTAACTAACTAACTAACTAACTAACTAACTAATTAACTAACTAACTAACTAACTAACTAACTAACTAACTAACTAACTAACTAACTAACAAATAAATAAATACTAAATAAATAACTGTGGCATTTTGTACTGGGACAGTATGTTGGAATTTGCATGAAATCGGCTCTTGATAGATGAGATGAGACATGTCTGGTACCGGCTTTCAATTGATTCATAGCAGCCTTGGTTTAACCGCCAGCGGACTCTTTTTTGCCAAGTTTGAGTTGCCGCGCGGATGGTGATTTGAGGTGTGTAGCAGTTTTGACTGCGCTTGGGTGTGGGGTTGGTTCAGAATCAGGTTCATAGCCTGGAAATGAGACGGCTAGTGTCCTTTTTTTATTTATTTATTTTTTTTTGTTGTTTGTTTCGGATTTTGTGCATGTCAATTGTGCAGCAAGTGAACGGTAGTATTATTTAGGGATTTGACCAATTAGGGGATGAGGCATTTTAACAGATGGGGGCTGTAAGGAAGGCCAATCAGTTGTGGTCCGAGGCTGTCAACCGGATTGACGACTTCTAGTCAGTTTGAGGGTACCGACAATGCTCCGCCAGGTCCATATAATACATCCCCGATACGCTATATCTGGAGACACATCGACCATGATAGTTCAGTCATTGAAGGGTGGTGATGAGTAGCTTGGCGCCTAATGGCGTCAAGCCAGGCTACTCCGACACCGCCGCGCTTTAACTATCATGGTTGATCTTTCTCCATCTTTCGTCATCAGGTTGACGTCACTTTATTTCGCACCCTTTTGGATGTCATGATTTTCCAGGCGTGTCCGTCTGATCATAGTCAGGAACTTAGCGCATATCGCGACTGATACCAGGCAGCCATGGTAGTGAGGTTTCGGCCTTTACTCAACCCCGGAACGGCTCAAAACAACGAACCAGCACGAAACCACAGTCATGGCGAAATCCAGACCACTACTGAAGAAGATGCCGGGACTGCCAAGCTATGCGTGTAAAATGCAGAGAAGAACCCAACTGAGAAAGAAACACGCTTAGAGATTACAATTACAACACTTGTATACCTATTTGTTTGTCTATTTTGGAAAAGAAACAACAACAACAACAACAAAAAAACCCACGAAATATTAATAAATTGTTGGCAACTGTCCCTTCATTTCTAAGCGTCAGTTTCTTTCTCCGTTGGGTTCTTGTTTGGAGTCATGGTGGATAACCAATGTGTACGGCCAGAAGAATAGACAACACTCCGAACATCATGTCTCCAAGAGGCATAGATCCTCATGAGCTCGGAAGGCACAAATATGAGGATATATGCCTCTTGGTGATGTTCGGAGTGTTGTCTATGCTTATAATAGAAGCTGGTTATCCGCCGAGGTTTCGCTGTCGTTCGTTATTCATGTGGCAGTCGTTCTTTGTAAACAAAACCTCACCAGTGCTAGATCGCTTTACTCACGATGCACTCGACGTTGTGTTAAGTTCACATATTAACACGCAACACTGAACGGCTTCTGAAGAAAAAAACCACCAAAACATCCTTAGGCTGACGTCATCATGAGTTGGCCCGTGCAGTGCGCGGGCCAGCTAATCAAAGTGCTGACATCGGCCCGGGGACCTCATTTGCTAAGAATGTATTTCAAATTCATTTGATGAGAAAACTCACAACAACAAAACAACCAAACAACAACAGATGTACTTTGTCAGAGATACAGACACGGAGACATTGGAGTCAAACTACAGTTACATTGTTTATTGGTCATTCTTTCATTACACTGAACACAACAGCTCTTTTAATTGTCAGTGATTTCGATAGGCAGAGAGATGACTAGTAATGAAAACAAATAGTCTTACCCTGAAACAGACTATAGTGCATGAACTAAGGGAAGTAACCCTTCCAGTCGAGAGAACTCTGTACACTCGACAAAGAGTCATCAGATCGTCAGTCATCTGGCTATCATAACCCGAACTGAATCCCGAGAAGTACCCCACAAAGAAGAATCACGATTAGAAAAGACAAGCACAGCACATACATGTTGTACTAGGTTGACCTTTCTAAACGTGTTCCTTTATTCACAGGGGGTTTCTATTCATTTACACGCTGCGCAGTGACCTTTTTGGCCTGGAAAGTATCATCAGTTTCATCATGCCAAAATAAAAATAAAAATAAAAAGACAACTCATCGTGAAAACGTAGACCATACGGAGCTGGGACCAGTTGCGTGAGTGAGCTTGATTTCTGCGCAAGCCACTAAGCAAGGTACTCCGCGATAGCTTAGTGGCTTGCGCAGGACTAAAGCCGTCACTCATGCCTCCGGCGCAGCTGGGCGTAAGATCAGAGCTGACAGTGGGAGTGTAAAACCCAGAGCGCAAGCGAGACGTCAAAAACTGCAGAGAAAAACTAACACCACGCGGAACGTAAGAGGCATAGAACCTCATGATCCCCAGTAGATGGAGGTTCATGGGGTTCAGTGTCTTTTGCTGGCGCCTTTAATTGTGTTCGTGTTCCTCTTCTCTGGCGCAGAATTTACGATTTCAAAAAGTCACAGCGTGTCAGTGTGTGTCCACTGTGGCGACCACACGTTCTATTTTTGATAAAACCGTACAGTAGTTTTGAGCACCCACTGCCCGGTTTCTGGAAACTAACAATAAGTGGTCCTGTGAGACAGGTGCTCTCTCACGAGAAATCACGAAGAGCAAGAAGCGTCACCTGTCATTAAAGATCACCATTCAGGTGGCTAAGGTCACCTAAATGATGGTCTTTAGCTCATTCTGCCCGCTACACACCACAGCAAGGTATGTCTCGACCATGATGGTTCAGAATAGCTTGGCGCCCATAAGCGCCAAGCTATTCCGCCACCACCCATGAACTATCATGGTCGATCTGTCTCCTGAATTGTAATGCAGTCCTCAGAGGATAACTCTAGAATGTGTGTATTTCGTACCTCGTGCAGAGTGAGTTAAGTGACAAGTGACCTCTCATAGGGTGGTCGTTCAATACCAGCTCTACTGTAATGACAGATGAATGGAATAAAGTGAATGCTAGTCGGTGCATTTAAGGTCACAGGTTGTTTCAGTCAATTTAAGCCCGGACGTGTTATGCGTCATCACTGTTTCTCATAGCAAATGTCAATAGAGTCATGATATTTCAAGCACGGTTTCTTCTTTCGTCCGCGTCGTTTCACAGTAATGGTGTACCCGAGATATGAGCAGAAGAAGAACTACCGCCACCAATGCGCAAGCTCCGAGTAAGTGGAATGCTGCGACGTAGGTACCAGTGGCATCTTTTATGTAACCTGGAAATATAATTTGGATAGGAAAATGCACAACGGAAGAAAGAAACAAGGTTTGAAAAGACTAGCACAATACAGATGACCACATTTTTGTCCAAACACTCCCTCCCCCCTCTCACCCCCCCCCCCCACCCCGCCCCCCCCCCCACACACACACACACACTCCAGTAATACATAGGCTGCTTTTATGTAACCTGGCAATATATACTTTTTGAAATTCAGTTTGGATAAGAACATGTATAACAAAAGAAATAAACAATGCTTTGAAAGGAAAAGTGCAAAGCAGATTATCGTATTTTCGCAACACACAGAAATACATTAGGCTGCTTAATTGTTTAGGCAAGAGTTGCAGCTCTTGCTAAAAAAAAAACACCATAATTCATCGTATTTTATGACTTTATGAATGATTGACTGAGTGATGGAAGGATGGATGGATGGATGGATGGATGCATCCATCTATCCATCCATCCATCCATGGAATCAATCAATCAATCAATCAATCAATCAATCAATCAATCAATCAATCAATCAATCAATCAATCAATCAATCAATCAATCAATCAGTCAGTCAATCAATCAATCAATCAATCAATCAATCAATCAATCAGAAAGGCGACCTGCTATGGATGCTTCGACTGCTGGATTTAATTTTTTTTTTTACCCAAGGCTGGATATCCAAGAATGGCGCCGATCCCCATGAAGAGCTGAGTAGCGCCGAGAGCCTGCCTGAACTTCTCCAAGCCGAGAACGTCCACCAGCATCTGGGGCACCATGGTGAAGATCACGCCGGAAAACATCCCGAAAATTACGGCCATAGCAGTCAGAGTCGCCATGGTGTTGGTGAAGTAGGTCATCTGGAGGTCAAAGGAAGGGCACTAGATGATTTCCGGAAATCAGAAGTAGGTCAAGGTTGCACGCGTTTCGACGAAAACAGTGGATTAAAAGCGGCCCGGACAAACATGCGATCGCATGTTTGTCCGGGCTTTTAATGCACTGTTTTGGATAATTGTCTGTTATTCTGGGTGAAGGTTGATAAATACAGGAGAACTTGTTTTAAGCGACTACCTTATATGAGAGATCACCTGTCATTATGACACCTGGAGAGACCGAGAAACTCTGCATTGTGAACTTCAGGAGACGTTAAGTCTCTTTTTGTGAAAATTATGACACGACGAAAATCGAGCTTTTCTCGAAAAAAACCTACTTACTTCCGTTTGCCTTCACGAAACCTTAAGAGTTAAACATTTAAGTTTTAACCCCTTCACTGCCGAGAAGAAGTGAACATGATCCAACTGCAAGAGACATAGATGCTCATGAACCCGTCATGCGGGGGCTCTTGAGGATCTATGCCCCTTACTGAGACCAATTTTTATCCATTTTTTTGGACCTTTTTTTTTTTTTTTTTTTTGCTTTTGGTCGCTGAACGAAGATTTCAGAAACGGAAATGTGAGTACAGTGGCAGGGAAGGGGTTAAGGTCTTCTGTCCCCCAGGAAAGTGATTTCAAAGACGGGGTACCGAATAGGGTCTGCACAAATGTTTCACCCTCAGCTAGATTCGAACCCGCGACCTAGCCCCTTTTTTTGCATCCATACAGGGCTGAACCTACCTGGAATAGAAGTCCGAGAGTGATGAGAGAGATGGCGACGATCGTGGGAGGTTTCATGACCCGAGTCTGGGTCAGCAGCCCTGGTATCACGCGACTGAAGATGTCCAAAGCTCCAAAGATCGTCATCAGCAGAGCACCTTCCGTGGGCGTCAGGCCCTTCTCCTCCGCCAACAAGGGAATGAAGGAGGCGGATATCCCAGCCGCGATAGAGCCAAGCAAGTGGTAGGTGTGCAGCAGCCACGAGATTGGGTCTCTGAAATCGCACATTTGAAAGCTGCACGAGATTTCCGAGCATCTCTTAGCACAGCAGTAAGTCTCAAGATTGCTGTCTGCATCTGAGGGAGAGGGCTGTTTCTTATCAATTCCATTTTTACCAACGTCTCCTTCGGACGATTTTAGAACTGGCGGGACCGTCTGATGGGAATCGCCTGTAGGCGGTTTGTCTTCAGCTGAGGAACTGATTTTGTGTGAGAAAGCTTCTGTGTCAGCCGCTACATGCAAACTGCTCAGAGAGCAGTTTGCACGTAGCGACTGACACAGAACACCTCGAGAGCCGTGTGAACACGACACCATAACGAGCTGTGTGGAGCCGTTCAGACTCGATCCACTGATGCTCTTGTGGCCGTCTGTGTCTTTGCTGTGCAAGTTCAGATGTTGGAGACTTGACGCAAGAGGATCAGGCCCGTTCTTGCGATCCTTTGCGAGGGTTTCTGCTGCACTTTCTGATACAGTCCTTCGTCTCTTGCTTTCCGCAGCAGGCTGTGTCAGCAACTTTTCACTGAACTCGGTCACGTCGCCTATCGTGTCATCTTCTTCGTAACGTCTGATGTTCTTTGGCTGATAATCGGTTGGCGGCGTAAACAGAAAGCCGCAAATGATATTCTGCGCATATATTCCACTGATGATCAAGAATGCGCCTGACAGGAAGTACTCGTCCAGCAGCATGCGCGTGACGATAGGCATGACGACACTTCCTATGCTGCCGCCAGAGTTGGCGATGGCGATGGCCATGGGGAGCTTCCGGTTGAAATACACGTTGAGAAGAATGAAGCCTGTAGCTGAGGCCATGCCCATACTTAAACCTGACGGACAAAAACAAATTCTGTATTTGTGTTTTTATGGATTAACTTTTGAAATAAGATTCTCATAAGTGCAAATGCAACCGACCACCCACCCTACCCTACCCTCAAGAAACAATAAATAACTAAAACAAACAAACAAACAAACAAATAATCCAAAAAACAAACAACGCCAAAAACAAACAACACCAAAAACAAAACAAAGCAAAACAAAACAACAAAGAAACAATAAACCAGCCAACCAACAAACAAACAAACGACGAAGAACGAAATGAAGAAGGAATTTGTTTATCGGATTTCCTGTGTGTTTCTCTTTGCTGTTTATTTTTTTTTAAAAATCGTAGTTGTTCTTGTTGCTGTTGTCGCTGTTGCTGTTGTTATTGTTGTTTTTTTGTTGCTGTTGTAATTAATAACACATCCACTTGTAATTAACCCCCTCGCGCATGAAGTCACCGGTATTCCGCTTATTTTTATGCGGTACTTTTCGAATTGTTAACCCTCTTGCGCGTGCACGCATACAGACTCGCGGAATGAATGGATGAATATACTCACCAAGAGCGAGCGAAAAGACAACGACGACATACATTACGTTGGGGGCAAAGCAACAGGCAGCCAATCCCAGTGCCCCAATAACGCTGCCTATCACTGTACTCTGACGCACTGACAACACATTCAGCAGCACAGTCATCGTCACAGGAGCTGAAATTCAATCAATCAATCAATCAATCAATCAATCAATCAATCAATCAATCAATCAATCAATCAATCGGCCGATCGATCGACCAATCGATCACTCACTCACTCACTCACTCACTCACTCGACTGATTGATCGATCCGTCAAAAAATCAATCAGTCAGTCAATTTATAAACGAACGCCTCATTCAGACAATGCACTAGAGGTTATTCTAAAATAGGAATTGAAAGAGGCCAAACAACTGCACGGACTTCAAACATTACGTAGATTCATTCAGCTCGTTCCATCTGCAAGAGGTATATATTCTCATACATGAGTCTGTGCAGTCGCAGCCAGGGCGCATCAGCATCTTCGCCGCTTGCCCGCAAGGAGCTGCTACACTGACATCAACACTTTGAGATACTTATTCGGTACTAGTGTGGTCACGTTTACGCCGCACGACTCCCAACAACGAACGAGAGCGAAGTCACTGGCATAGCGGATAACCCGCTTGTACTATAAGCGTAGACAGCACTCCAAACATCTCCCAAACATCTCCAAGAGGCATAGATCCTCATGAGCCCTCAGGGCTCATGAGGATCTATGCCTCTTGGAGATGTTTGGAGTGTTGTCTATGATTATGGTACTAGCTGGTTGTCATCCGCAATTTCTCTCTCGTTCGTTGTCGGCAGTCGTTCGTTGCAAACGAAACCTCACTATGTACAGTACGACTGCTACGACAACGCATGTCACAGTGAAGGGGGGGGGGGGGGGAGGGATCCGCGCAGAGTCAGTAACGGATCCTTTAGTCCTTACTATAAAAAGGCGCGACCTACTGTCTTTCGTCAATTTAAAGGGGCAAAACCAGTTGTCCTCTGACCTGATTCTGATTTAGAAATAACTCCTGTTTTTCTATTTTAAATCATGTCCCATTTTCGATGCACTAACGCGGTGCAAAAAGGGGAGAGACCTGAAACAAAGCCAGTTACAGCCAGGGGAGAAGAAAGTAATCACAACCAATGAACAAAAGGCACAGACCTTCACCAGACCCCACAGAAGCACGGGACTAATGTGTTTCACCTAAAGGCCCCGCCACACATGCCCGATTTTGAGGCCGATTCTCGAGCAGTTTCGAATCGGAGTGTGATCGGACCGGACTACAAAAACGTGTGCACTGCACACATTCCCCGAATTTTGTTTAGCCGACCGGTTTGATTCGAAGATCAAGGTCGTACCTGTTCAGCGAAATGGCTGCTAGTTTTGACAGTGATGATGATGTGCTTGCATTATCTGCAGTATTGCATCATATTCGGGAAGAGGCGGGCGAAATATCGGCAACGAAGGTGATACTGATCTTCCGCCATTTTCAAACTGAAACGACATGCTTTGCGAGACGCACTCTGATTGGTTGAAGCTTACAATCGGGGCCGATTCGGATCGGAAAAATAGAGCAGGTTCTAGACACCCGATTCCCAGCCGATTGGGATCTGATCGGATATATGACGTCATCCGATCGCAATCGGATCGGAATCGGCTTCAAAATCGGGGCACAACCGGCATGTGTGGCGGGGCTCTAGCTGTCGGTCTCACTGGATTGTTACGCCTGCGTTCCGTGGGCGGATGAGGTAAATTAATTCTTATCAGTTGACCCTTCGGCTGTCGGAAGCAATCTTCGTTAGCGCTTTTAGCCCCGGATCCCTACAGCAGGAGATGGCTTGACCATGATAATTCAAGGGTAGTGCCAGATTAGCTTGGGGCCTTCTGGCGCCAAGCTAATCAGGCACTACCCTTGAATTACCATGGTCAAGCCAGATGTTACAATGTAACCAGCCTTGCGCGTGCACATACACGCACGCGCGTGCGGGAGTGCGTGCGTGCGTGCGTGTCTGTGTATGTGTATATAACCCATAGATATACATTGTGTGTGTGTGTGTGTGTGTGTGTGTGTGTGTGTGTGTGTGTGTGTGTGTGTGTGTGTGTGTGTTTGTTTTCACGTTCAATACGTTGTTTTGTATGCTGTGTCTTGATTATGTACATTAGTTATAGCAAGGACAGGTTTGTACTGATGGGCCTGCGCGTCTAAAACCTCTTTCCTTGGAAAATAAAGTCAATCAATCCTGCAGCTGGTACATAGTACATAGGGAACACCTCCAAAATCTGAGAAATGGGACCTTGGGGCTAAATGGGTTAATTTATGACCCAGACCCCTAGTTGTCCCAGGAACATAGAAAAATTCAAAGTAGTGTCAGCAAGAGACACAGATCCTCGTGAGCCCCCCGCAACTGCAGGGGCTCATGATGATCAATACCTCTTGCACTCGGGTTGTTTTCAAAATTTCTCTCACTAAAAGGGGTAAATAGCCCACACTGTCAAAGGAAACTGGATACACAGTGGTTGTCAGAAAGAGGCATTGATCTTCATAAGCCCCTGCCACTGTGGGGAGGAGGGGAGGTCATGAGTATCTATGTCTCTTGCAGTTGGATCGTGTTCACTTTTTCTCGGCAGTGAGCGGGTGGAAAAGTATTTATGGCCGCTAACAGTGAAAATGTGAAAGATGTAAATACATAAATAAAATAAAAACAACGCATTAAATAGGCGCTTTATCCCAATTTAAAATCTGCTCAAAGCGCCGCCGCGAACTGAACCCAACAAGCACGCTCACGAGAATCACGCGCATTCACTCACACACTGTACATTAAAACAGAACATTCATGTGGTGCTAAGGGCAAGCTCAAGCGAGCTACTGAAGTTTTTGGAAATTCAAATCGTTTATATCTGAAATTTTATTAAGTGGGGCTGGAATTGATACCAAAGTCGTGGTGGAGGAAGAGCCAGAGTAACCCGAGAGAAAAAAAAAAACCCGATCGTCCGCCGGAATTAACGGTGACACTTACTAGAGGAGAAAAGTCCGACGCCGAAACCGGGTATATAAAACCTCGCACCTCTAGCATTGGAGACAGGCGCTTTTACCGCTGCGCCACGGACCGCCCTATACATGAGTCATACGAGGCTGTCGCCAGAGGATCTAACTGCATGAGTGAACCGGCGTTTTATAGTATAACCTGCTTACAGCATCCAAAAAACGTGATCAATAAAGGTCTTGAAGGGCAGGTGCTCTCTCACGAGAAATGGCGAAGTGCAAACAGTGTCACCTGTCATTAAAGACCATTACTAATAAAACATTGTCATCATATGTCTTTAACTCATTCATGATCTCGCTGGCGACGAACCCATCACCGCCAGCGTCACTCCGAGTGGCTACCGCCTGGCCTCCTTCCCGCGCGCTTTCAGAGGGGGTGGCATTGCCATCATCTACAGGGACTGTCTTTCCGCTCACCTCTCCTTCTCTCAGTCTCAACCTTTTGCTCATCCCTCCTTTGAATCTGTCGAGGCCGTAGCAACACTCCCTGTCCAGTCCCTCATCTTCTCATGTATCTATCGCCCCCCTCCAAGCTCTCAAAACAAACTCACAAACTCCATGTTCCTCACCGAGTTCGACCTCCTCCTCGAACACTACAGCACACGACCCGGAAAACACATCCTTCTAGGCGACTTTAACTTCCACTTTGACAAACCCGACCACCCTGACACAAAACGCCTCTGCACGTCACTTTTAAACCACAATCTTACACAACACATCACTAAACCCACCCACCGACTTGGCCACACCCTCGACTGGATCATCACCCGCACCTCCGATCAACTCTTTCTCGACTCTGACACCTCCTCTGTGCTTCCCTCTGACCACTTCGCTATTCTCGTCTCCCTCAATCTACCTCCCCCGAAAAAAACCAAGCTCGTTGTCTCTCGCCGCAAACTAAAATCTGTCAACCGCGAGAGCTTCTTCGACGAAGCTGTCGACCTTCTCTCGGACCCCACCCCCTCTCCCGATCTTGCATCCCATTTCGATTCCTCCCTTCGAAAACTTCTAGACACCCATGCCCCTGTCACCACCTGCTCCATACCCAACCGACTCCCCTCCCCCTGGCTCACTGATGACATAGCTGAGGTCAAGCGCGAGCGCCGACAAGCGGAACGCCTCTGGCGCTCATCTGACCTCACCGTTCACAGACGGATCTTCCAAACAACCAGATCCAAAGTCTGCAAAATGATCTCCGAATCTAAACGCAAACACCTTCAAAACCAAATCCTGGAATCCACCTCTTCCAAAACCCTCTACGCCACCATGAACACACTCCTAGGCACTCCTAAAGACTCTCCTCTCCCCAACACACACAGCAAAGAAGAACTCCCGTCTGCTTTCTCTACCTATTTTTCGGACAAAATCCAAAATCTGCGCGACACACTCGACACCCTGCCTCCTCCGCCTTGCCCTCCCGACCCCACCTTTTCCGGCACTCCCCTCTCGTCCTTCCGCACCGTCTCTCAGGATGAAGTCCTCAAGACCATAAAGTCCATGCCCTTCAAAACCTGCGAACTTGACCCCCTCCCAGCTTCTCTCTACCGTGACGGCCTTCCAAAACTTCTACCCTTCATTACCGACATCATCAACGCATCTCTAGAAAACGGCTCCGTCCCCGATATCTTCAAGTCCGCCATCGTCCGTCCTCTCCTCAAAAAACACAACCTCGACCCAAACGAACTCAAGAACTATCGCCCAGTCTCCAATCTCTCTTTCCTGTCCAAGCTTCTTGAGAAGGTTGTTCTCAACCAGCTCAACCTCCATCTCACCGACAACAACCTCCTCAGTCCATTCCAGTCTGCCTATCGCAAACATCACAGCACTGAAACAGCCCTTCTACATATCTTAAACGAGCTGCTTCTCTCCACTGACTCTGGCAACATCTCCCTTCTTACACTACTCGATCTCTCTGCCGCCTTTGACACTATAGACCACTCTATCCTCCTCCACCGACTCCACCACTCCTTCGGCATCACTGACTCTGCTCACTCCTGGTTTCTCTCCTACCTCTCTGACAGACAGCAGTCGGTCACCATCAACGGCGTCTCTTCCAACCCGGTAACGCTCTCCTGCGGAGTTCCACAGGGATCCGTCCTGGGCCCGGTCCTTTTCACACTCTACACCTCTCCTCTGTCCAACATCATCCAGTCTCACCGCATACACCACCACCTCTACGCTGACGACTCACAACTGCAAGACAAAGACAAACTCGACAACACTCAGTCACTACTGACTCGCACGGCTGACTGCTACAAAGACGTGAAAAACTGGATGACAGCAAACAAGCTGAAACTGAACGACGACAAAACGGAAGCCATGCTGGTAGGCACTCGCCAAAAACTCTCCCAGCTCCCTCCCTCTCTCCACCTTCAACTCGATAGCACCCCCATCTCCCTCTCTGACTCGGCCAAGAACCTCGGCGTCATCCTCGATTCCTCTCTGTCCATGACCAACTTCGTCTCCGCCACGACCCAGGCATGTTATTTCCACCTTCGCCGCATCAGTCAGATCAGAAAATACCTCACTACCGAAGCTGCCACCAAACTTGCTGTCTCTCTCATCTTATCTCGCATCGACTATTGCAACTCTCTCCTTTCCGGTCTCCCTCACTCCACCATCTTCACTCTCCAACGCGTCCAGAACAATGCTGCCCGCCTCGTCCTCAGAAAAAAAAAATCCGACCACATCACACCCCTGCTCAAACTCCTTCACTGGCTCCCCATCCCCCAACGCATCCAATACAAAGTTCTGTCTCTCTGCTACAAATCCCTGAACAACTGCGCTCCTGCCTATCTCTCCAACTTACTTCACCCCTACACACCTTCCCGCTCCCTCCGCTCTGCCTCCGACCCTCTCCGCCTCCACATCACTCGCACCAAACTTAACACTTTCGGTCCCCGCTCCTTCTCCGTCTACGGTCCATCCATCTTGAACACTCTCCCACTCTCTCTCCGTCAGAAACACTCTCTCTCCTCCTTCCAGTCCGCCCTCAAAACTCACCTCTTTCAACAGTTTTAGCACTATATCACCGCACTCCCCACCCCAAGCTGACCGTCGTAATGTATTTCACTGTTTGTGGTACGTGAGTCATTGTCTAAAGCGTGCGCATGCGTGCGCGAGTTGTGAGTGTGCGCTTAGAGTTATAATTATTATAAGATAAGCGCATTATAAATACCGTAATTACTATTATTTAATTATTATTCAACCCCACGCACTTCCCAAATTTTGGAGGCGTCATCTAATGACTATGCACCAGTTGCAGGAGATGGATCAACCATGATAATTCAAGGGTAGTGCCAGATTAGCTTGGCGCCTGACAGGCGCCAAGCTAATCTGGCACTACCCTTGAATTATCATGGTCGGATCGACCCATCTCCTGCTGTAGTGCGTCAGGGCTGAATGGGTTAAAGACTTTCATTTAGGTGGATACAGCCACTTTTATGATGGTCTTTTAATGGCAGGTCATAAGGTTGGTCACCAAAACAGGTTCTCCTACAGACACCTGAATGATGGTCGATGATGACAGGTGATCTCTCGTACGAGTGGTCACTCAAAACAGGTTCTTTCACAGACACCTGAATGATGGTCGATAATGACAGGTGATCTTTCATAGAGTGGTCGCTCAAAACAGGTCATGCTGTACTCGCAAGCATCACATAGAATATTTCTAATCTCTTCAATGCTCTTCAATGCCGGATAGCGTGCTTAAAATAGTGACCGAGTGCAAAAGATAGCGGGCGGGCGGGGGGGGGTGGGGGGGGGGGGGGGGGGCAATAACACGGCGACCACAGATGCTGATAACAAAAACTGCGATACCAAAGAAAAAGTGCACTAAGTTCAGAAGAAGCTAAAAGTGCTCAGCGTGAGGAGAAAATTGTTCCAAGAGAATTTAAAAAAAAAAGAAGAAAAGATTCAATGACAATATCTCAGTTTTTCGCCGTTACACAGCATTATCTTTCTTTTAAAAACAACGATAAACGTTAAACGTTCACGGCTTAACGTCTTTTGTCCACCACGAAGGTGGTTTCAAAGACGGGGCACCGAATAGGGTCTGCACAGATTGTAACCCATATGGATTCGAGCCCGAAAGAAACACGTAAAATCGTATGGCAAATGATGAAACTGAATGCTATGTTTCTCTTTTTAAAATTCTTAAATAGCAGGTGTTTTCCGCAATAAGATCGATACACATACTATTCATTTTATTTCTTGTGTGCTGGTCTGTGATTAAAAAAAAAAAAAGCTCACAGTAACAACAGTCCATGTTCAGGTTTTTAATTTTTTTTTAACCCCTTCACTGTCAATACGTGAACTGACCAGGTCCATTCAGTTGCAAGGGACATAAATCCTCATGAGCCCCCGCAATTGCGGGGGCTCATGAGGATTTATGCCTCTTGCTGACACCAGGGCTGATGAAGATTTATGCATATTGCTAACACTGGGGCTCAGGAGGATTATGTCTATTGCTAACAGTGGCGCTCATGAGGATTTATTCCTATTGCTAACACTAAATCAGACCAAAAAGGTGACTGCCCAGCGTATAAAATGCAAAGAAGAACCAAACGGAGAAAGAAACAAGCTTATAAACACAGTTATAAATAAATTTTCTAAGCGTGTTTCTTCTCCGTTGGGTACTTCTATTGCTAACACAGGGGATCATGAGGATTTATGCCTATTGCTAACACCGGACCTTATGACGATTTATGCCTATTGCTAACACTGGAGCTCATGAGGATTATGCCCATTGCTAACACTGGGCTCATGAGGATTTATACGTATTGCTAACTCTAGGGCTCATGAGGACTTATGCCTATTGCTAACACTGGGAATCATGATGATTTATGCCTATTGCTAACACTGGGGTCATGAAGATTTATACCTATTGCTAACACTGGGGCTTATGAGGATTTATGGGCTCATGAGGATTTATGCCTATTGCTAACGCTGGGACTCGGGGGTGGGGAGGGGTGGGGGTGGGGGGGTGGGGGGGGGACATGAGGATCTATGTCTTTTGTAGTTTGATCGTGTTCAGTTTTTCTCGGCAGTGAGTGTTTTAATTAAAAAGACTTTTGATGGGCTGGGTGGAGCACGTATAGAAACCTTTCCGAGAACAGAAAGATCCCACATTGAACTAACTCAACTGATTACCTGAGATTTTATTATCACAGTCTGCGACACCTGGCAGGAAAACTGTTAATACAAAAGAAGAATATTTCTCACCAAAAATGCTGAAGAAGACGGCCTCCAGACTGCCGATGAGAGAGACCGTGGATGAAGAAGATTTGAACGTGTGCTGAATCTCCACAAACAACACGCCGAATGACCTCAGCATCCCCACGTTAACAAACTGTATGATGAACACAGCTGAGGAAAATACAAACAAACTGTATGATGAACACAGCTGAGGAAAATACAAACAAACTGTATGATGAACACAGCCGAGGAAATACAAACAAACTGAATGATGAACACAGCTGGGAAAAATACAAACTCATGCCGCATACCACAGCAGCAGGTGCCTGGCCAAACTAAACTAAAGAATAGAAAATCGGGCTAACTGCACAGCCGTGTCAATGATGCAAGTGACGTGTTTTTTTTTTTTTTATATTACGATATGTCCTATGTGATTTTTGTCACTGTGAAATCGTGTTTATTGCCTTTACGTTTAGACCACAATAGTGTTACGTGGTAATCGTAGTCGTAGTTTGATATCACACCAGACGCACGCACGTAGGGTTCTTGTAAAGAATCTTCACTCAGCTGGAACCCGTCACACGTGGCACAAGGTTGTAGACCACTCAGGAGTAACAGATCCAACAATATTTTATTGCAGCGATACGATCTCCACATAATGCATTCACAAATGCACCAAACACTGATACACTGTCTCCTTTACAATGCATCAACACTTTTGTAACACAGCGTCCCTCATACAATGTACACGCATACTTCCTAGCACGGTCTTTTATACTATTACAGATTTCCAGAATAATCCAGCAAATTGGCACAACACAACCAATCAGAAAAGAAAACGTAACCAAAACTCATAAATATTCATGGAAAAGAATACTCGAGAATGAACTGGAAAATTCGACTACTATTTTAAACGCCTTTAATACAGTGCTATGAAGTGTTGCCGACACTTTGAAGTCATATATGAGGTCACTAGAAAGATCGCGACCCTGCTCGAAACTTCCAGTCTCATCGTAGCGAAACTACGCGTCGCAACCAAAATCGATCGCAGTTTTCTGTGCAAAAGAAAATGAATCCTACTCAAAAGGTACGTGATTCTTATCCAAAATAACTCAAATGAATGTCAGATCTTTCCTATGATTAACACATACATGCTCTCAAATAATAACACAACCACAAACGTAACAAATAGTTACTAAGGTATACGGGTGTATGTGAGTGATTGTTTGTTTGTTTGTGTGTGTGTGTGTGTGTGTGTGTGTGTGTGTGTGTGCGCACACGTGAGTAGCTTAATTATATTTTGATGTGTTTTATGTTCTTATTTTTAAGTTGCGCAGCACCGCAACGATTTCCTAATGTATTACATATAAGTTCTATCTTATCTTATCTTATCTCCGCCGTGAGATGGCCTTAGTCGCCTGCTCGGCGTTAAACCCAAATAACTAACCAACTAATTATCTTATCTTATCTTATGAGGAACACAATTTGTATGAACACAACTAGGAAAACTACACTGATGACCACAGCTGGAAAATATACACACTCACTGTGTGATGACCACAGCTGGGAAATATACACACTCACTGTGTGATGAACACAGCTGGAAAAAATACAAAAAAATGGATAAAGTAAACTTACATATCACATATCGCCAGGGGGGGGGGGGGGGGGGGGCAATTTTTCCTTGTCGTCATATCCGAAGTTTGTTATAAGCGAAGTAAGTTAATTAGGTCGGACCGTCGGGGGTTCTCTCTCCAGGTACTCCGGTTCTTCCACCACCCACCCACCCCCCCACCCCCCACACTTTGGTACCGGTTTCAGGCCACTTTACAAATTTCAACTTGAATACAAGCGATCAAGGATCTCTGTAACTTCAGTAGCTGAACTGGCCCTTCGTCTGTCTTGTACTGTGTTTGTCTTAAATGGCGTAATCCGTGTCTGTTACGTGAGTGTGCGTGTTGGGTTTCAGTTCGCGGCGCTTTGAGTCGATTCGCCCAAAAATTGAGAAAATGCGCCTATATAATAACGGTATTATTATTATTATTATTATTATTATTATTATTATTATTATTATTATTATATACAAATAGAGTTGTGGGGGCCTCTGAAAAAAGTGTTGTAATATCCGACTTTTGTTATACCCGACCTTGTTATAAGCGAACTATACTGTATATGATAAATAAAATGACACCTGACATCGGAGCCCAATGCGCCAAAGGCCATCGGGCCGACGTCGGCCGCCGTTAGCCCGCTCACGGCGTCTCTTGATTGTGGGAACATGCAAACAGAAACGCATGGTACACTTTGCTCGATCCATGCGATCGCTTCGCTTAGTCCATCAAGCTACGACAGGGTCTTTGCCTCTTGCTGACCAAACTTTGCAGCTTTGTTCATACGACCGTCGTTTTCGTCGACAGGTGACGCCAGAAAGAAAATGAAAAAAAACAAAACAAAACAAAACAAAACAAAACAAAACAAAACAAAACACACACACACACACACACACACACACACACACACACACACACACACACACACACACACACACACACACAATTGCTTATATTCACTCATTAGTTCCGGTGTCACTTTTATGCGCAGGCGTGCATATATATTTTCCTTGTTTATGTTAACACCTTCACTGCCGGTGGCCGCAGGATGGGTTTAGTCATTCAAGGCGCCGCGCATCAATAGCGCGGAACCTTGAGTGAGTTAATAAACTATTTGTGAAGTCAACTCTAAAGAACTCCATTCGCCCAAGCAAGATGCGCAGATTCCCGTAAGCCGCGCAGCTTCAAACACTCAGTCAGACAATAGCTCCATCAATTCATTAATCCATTCAGCCCTAACGCACTACAGCAGGAGATGGGTCGACCATGATAATTCAAGGGTAGTGCCATATTAGCTTGGTGCCTGTCGGCGCCAAGCTAATCTGGCACTGCCCATGAATTATCATGGTCGATCCATCTGCTGCAACTGGTGCATAGTCATTAGATGACACCTCCAAAATTTGGAAAATACAGCCCTCGGGCTGAATGAGTTAATCCATCCATGCAGCCACTCACACCCCCATCCATCCATCCATCATGAGCAAATCAATATATTAACTATATACTGAAGTAATCAATACACCAAAAACACACCCACCCACCTAGCGATCCACTGAGCAAGCCACCATCCATCCATCTATCCACACCCACCCACCTAGCGATCCACCCAGCAAGCCACCTACCGATCCATCCATCCATCCATCCACCCACTTAGAGATCCACCCAGCAAGCTACCAACCGATCCATCCATCCAATCTGAAGTAATCAATACACCAAGAACACACCCACCCCATGATCCACCCAACAATCCATCCAAGCATCCATCTATCCGTCCGTCCGTCCGTCCGCCAGTCAATCCATCCGCCGTGTAATCAATATACTTACACAGCAAAATAATCCATGACCACCCTCTGTCAACGGGGTGGTAAAGGCGCTGTACTTCGCAAGATTTGTTGTCTTCGGCGTCTCCAAGCGAAGTTTTTCCTGAAGCCTCGCTGTTTGTCCTGGCCTTTTCCGGTGCCCCCGTCATTTCAAGTTTTCCCATTATCCGAATGGGAACCTGAAAACTTGAGGCCAGCCGTAGTAGCCTGTACGCCTAGTCCTCTGATATGTCACAATTCGTTCAATTTCAAGTACGCGAAGGCTTATCTTTTACTTGTGTGCATTCAGTTATATTGGCGTTGTCGTAATGACTGTGTGTGGCCGCCACTCGTCTGAAGTATCTCACGTTAGCGCAGTACTATAGGGAGTATATCGTTCTTCACCGTGTGTCAATTCTCATATCAGCCTCGCCAAAGAAAGTATACGGATCATTTGCCTCAGGGCACTTAACGTCAGTGTTGAATGTACAGAAAGAAAGAGTAGTGCGGCGAGTAGGCACGCGTGCCATAAAAGTTTTCACTGGCTTCCCAGTAAGCAAAGGTCCTCGGGTCCACGTCGGCCGCAGTGGGCCCCACTCACGGTTGTGCGCGGGCGCACTGTGGCCGTCGTGGGACCGAAGACGTTTTGCTACTGGGATTGGTTAGCGTGACCCTCTTTCTTATCAATAAAGACACAGGCGGTGCCGGCGGACACAGGATAGTTTGAACTTTTACAATATCGTAGATATAGCAGCATGCTTTACAGGAAACTCAAGATCATATTCTTTAACCTTAGCCTGTGTATAACGGATTACTGACGGTGTCAAAGGGCTTGACCCTCTTCAGTTCCCGCCATATGCAAGAGGCATAGATTCTCATGCGCCTCATGAGAATCTGTGTCGCTTGCTGACCTACATCGGCCCGCATAGTGCGGCCCGAACTGAGGGTGTTTCGGATCAAGCCCGGCGTTCAAGTGTACAGTTGGGGGGGGGGGGGGGGGGGGGAATAGGTTAGCGACAGTGCAGGGCGTCGGCAGCATCGCTTGACAATTTACAACAACAAAACTGACCTGCGGAATTTTAGACATTATGTACACATATGCCTCCGGGTAATTCTCACGATCACTGACTCATATACATTCAATCAGGTGTTGTATAATTATATTCTCCTGACTTCTGTAAAGTTTATTCAGCCTCCTCCTCTGTCATGGTTAGTTCGGGTTTAACGTCCACAGCACCGAGGTGATCATGGACGGCCCTGACGGGCGGGTTATGGAGGAGAGGGAAATCTATTGCCTATGGAGTACGACCTGAACACTGATCAACTCAGGTTGATAGATTTCCCTGTCCCCCATAACCCGCCCGTCAGGGCCGACCGATCACCTCGGTGCTGTGGTTGTTAAACCCGAACCAACCAACCAACCAACCTGACGCCGTGCATCAAGGCTGCCGACGTTTCGTCGCTAGCCGCAGAACTCGAACACAAGGCGACGCATCAAACTGTTGCATCGCCGCCGACGCCTCGCGGCTGGAAAACCTGACGCTCGTTCGCCCAGTGTGCGACACCCATTTGCGCATGCATGGGGCAAGGCGAAAGCTAACCAACTGCAAGAGACATAAATCCTCGTGAGCCCCCGCAGTCGCGGGGGCCCACTGAGGATTTATTTCTCTTTTTTTTGGTCCTACGTGATATATTTGCGACATTTACATCTGTGTTTTTCACACGAATGGCAACATTTTGCGGTTCCACACTGAAAAGTCTTTAGTCAAGTTGTTTCACAAGTGTGACCCGGCGTTGGCCGCGGAGTGAAAATCCGTACCACGCAAGTTCAAACCGGAGCCTTCTTGGCCCAATAAAGTGCGCAGTTTTTACCAGTGACAATGCCGGCCGTGTTGTTGTAAGGGTATCAGTTTACAAGATAACCCGCACTGATCCATTCACTGTCGAGAAAAATAACCACATGATTCAACTGCAATAGGCATAGATCTTCATGAGCCCCCGCAGATGCGGGGGCTCATGAAGATCTATGCCTATTTCTGGGACCAATTTATATCTATGTTCCTTAGACGACTGGGACCCTTTTGTCGTCGCATTAACAAAGATGTCAGAAACACAACCCCCAGTTAACTCATTCTACCCCAACACCGATTTCCTTACATTTTGCCGTTGTCCTCTGAAGACTGCATTGCAGTGAAGGACACAGATCGACCATGATAGTTCAAGGGTGATGCCAGAATAGCTTGGCGCCCATAGGCATCACCCTTGAACTATCCTTATCCTCCTGTGGTGTGTCTGGGGTAGAATGAGTTAAGGAGTTAAATTCAGACCTGACAGAGTTACGTGCACGATTGGTCTCACACGTCTTTATCCCGGTATACAGCTCTTATTGCCGCCATGAGTCCGCGACTTTATTCAACAGAAGCCAAAGAAATTAAAAACATGATCATTATGTTTATTTCATTTTTTTTAAACAATGTTAATTACGAGTTGTTAATACACAGGCTAATTGTAAAATGTAAAGATGACAGATTTTTTAAAATGCGCAGTCCAGGTTCGAGTCTCGGGGAAAGAGAGTAGGGGGAGGGGGTGTGTGTGTGTGTGTGTGTGGAGGGGGGGGGGGGGGGCAGGAGGGGTGAGGATTTGCAGGAGCTCCGAAAACCTCTCTAAGTCCAGCATACTTTAAAATGTTATATCAAAGCCAATTTTGTGTTTGGAACCCCCCCCCCCCCCAACTCCACCAGGGAGGCCCCTTTGGGGGCTTAACTGCCTGTCCCAAGTCAGGATAAAGGAGGAGGGTTAGGCGTGGGGCTAGCGACTCCACCCTGTAAAAAGAAACTTGCTACGGAAACGACAACAAGGGAAAAAGCGACAACCGACGCTGGGAGCGATTTGGCGCTCCCTTGCCGTCGCCTCAAGCACCAGACGGCGCAGAGAGGACTGAATGAATGAACCCCCCCCCCCCCTCCCTCCCCGCATGCCTCTTTTTTTAATACAAGTACTAGAAATAATAATAATAATAATAATAATAATAATAATAATAATAATAGAAATGCCTTGTTATATACTGCTGTAATCTGCTAAATGTGAACTGACTTCCAAGAATTTGTTTCCTTTCACCTGAAAACGCATCTCTTTTGACAATTCGAAATTTAAACTGCTAAAATAAATAAATACAAAACTAATTTGTAGATTAACCCTTTGGCCGTCAGTAGCGTTTTCTGTCGCGATGATTCCTGCAGTCGCCGAGGCTCATGAGGACCTATATCATCCGGCTGACAACACCCCAATGCGCAAAAGGCCATCGGGCCGACGTCGGCCGCCGTTCTTTTGCACATTGAGACAGTTTCTATGTTCCTTGGTAGTAAATAATTTTTTATGACAAAAATTACGGACTCTAATCTGGGTCAACCGACTTTCTTTAAACTGACGGTTGTTTATGTCTGCAATGAGACATTCAAGTACAATATGCTCGGAGGCTGTCTTAGCCACCCACTTAAGAAAGTATTTCGCCAAGTTTCAAGCTTGTGTGTACAGAAATATCGGAGATTCTCTTGTTTACATACATACGCACATACATACATATGCACATTCGGCGCTTCGCGCCAAATGTACGTTCAGCAGCGGCAAGGTTAGCGTAACTAGACGTGACGTAATTTTTATCTTGTTACGTCAATTGTTAAAGTTTTAGCATGCCCGCCTTTGACATCATGGACATGCTATTTAATTCGCCCCACCGCGACCCGTCCTAAAAAGTCCCTTTTATAAATATAAATTTCCCCAAAGTCTATTGTTTGGAGCTCAGATGCGTTTATCTTTTAGGAACATTCAGAGTTGTTCATATTTTTATGCTTATTATGCTGATCCATTTCCCTCCTCTCTAAGCCAACTTCTGATCAACACACACGTCAACGCTCACACATAAAGACGGACACACTGCGCCTCCCGCCATTAGTACGCTCTGTGGGCTCGTGTAGCGACAGGAATCCATCTCCTACTCTAACCCACCCTCTGATCCACACACACTGGCACACAGAAATAAAGACGGACACACGGCGATTCCCGCCATTCGTAAGCTCTGTGGTCTGGCGTCGAATAGCTATTCTGAAGAAGCCGAATGATATCACGAGCAGCGAAATGACGTCACTGCAAGCCTCTCGTCATGGCATCATTAGTCCCACGACGCCGTGTTCATAGAGACGATTAGATGTTATATGTCATTCGCAGTACCAAAGACAATGCATTATAAGACAGATCACTCCTTCATAAGGCTTACTGAAAAAAAGCGAGGTCAGTGTAGCAGTTGCGTCCCATGGTGTAATCGTTTTGTGGCCGTACGTCTATCACTATCTGGTAATGGACTCGAGCTCTGACGCGAGGCTTTTTGAAGGGTAACATGTGCTTTTTGTGTGTGCACTTCGGAAAACTGTTTTAAAATCACACGAGCTTTGCTTCTAAGATTTTTTTTCTTTCTATTCCTACTCGAAAGACTTTTCGGGAAAGTGGTAATTAGCACGGAAAGTGTAATAGAAAAATAAATAAATCAGGCATTTCATTGTTGCCGTAAGTGTGAGTTGATGTCTAGTACACACACACACACACACACACACACACACACACACACACACACACACACACACACACACACACACACACACACACACACACACACACACACGTGCACGCAAACAAACACATATGCATACAAACGAACACACATGCACACAAACGAACACATATACAAACATCAGCACAGGACTAAATAAGAAATAATTTACAACAAACATCAGTTGTTTTTAACAATCTCACAAGAAAATCAGTTTATTTATACACGTTCAACTTGCAGCAAGTATTATCAAGAAAACCAAACAGTGATTATACACAGGTCACGCTAACCACCTTATGCGTGCACCCGTTAGAAACTGTAAACAGTAGAGATATAAATACTGAGCGGATTGAAGCATCATTAACACAATGACTGAGTTAACCCCCTTGATTATATCTTTTTTGGCCCTCCATATCTATGTCTCCCGCACAGAGTAAATACCATTGGAAGTTACCCCTAAATCATCATTATTTAAACAGCCACATTTTTATGAAAATCAAAAATAATACTTAAGGGGTTAACTCAGTCATTGTGTTAATAATACTTCAATCCGCTCAGTATTTATATCTCTCTTAATTAGCTCATATATCTACTGTCGCAATGTTACTATGTACGTAAACACAGCCCGTCGCCAGCTGACTCTAGGTACGACGCGTCAGAATAAAATATGCACAACAGTTACAAAATATGATCACGTCGCAATGTTTTGACAACGTTGCTCAAAACCTTTTCAAATCCTTTAGCTGCTAGATCGATGTACCACACCTGAGTCGATATTCACACAATTTATTTTTGACCTTAAGAAAATGCACATCGAAAAAATCATGACCCCCCACAAATGTAAATTGGTTTTAAGATTGAATGGGAATAAAACCCGCATTAGCTACCGCACACAGAGAGAGAGAAAGACCCGCTTTGACAACACAGACATAAACTCCACTCATGTGAAACTTACACGTTTTAAATCAGCTTCTTTTCAAGCCAGCTCACCTGTTTACCTTTGTGGTGTCTAATGTCGCCACGCGCTGGCACAGTAGCGCGCCACTGTTCAACTCACTGTGAGACCTAACACTCTATGTGAAGCCGGCTCTACAGCTCTGAAAAGGCTATTTGCTGAGAGGTGTCATACACTCAAGAAGACAGCATGTTTCGAAATTGACTTCATATTTACTCAATGACTGGTTCCCGAGAAATCAAACGGTGGCCTATACTCTGCACTATACAGGCAGCTGGAAAAACAGTTGTATAAGAAACTAACAAGTAATATCTAACACACACAGACGTACACACAAACAAACACACTTACAAACAGATGTACACACAAACAAACACACAATCAAACAGACGTACACACACACAAACAAACATATGC
>BTPG01000007.1:27827085-27834392 GCA_036245525.1 Semisulcospira habei | reverse complement strand
TCTCTCTCTCTGTGTGCGGTAGCTAATGCGGGTTTTATTCCCATTCAATCTTAAAACCAATTTACATTTGTGGGGGGTCATGATTTTTTCGATGTGCATTTTCTTAAGGTCAAAAATAAATTGTGTGAATATCGACTCAGGTGTGGTACATCGATCTAGCAGCTAAAGGATTTGAAAAGGTTTTGAGCAACGTTGTCAAAACATTGCGACGTGATCATATTTTGTAACTGTTGTGCATATTTTATTCTGACGCGTCGTACCTAGAGTCAGCTGGCGACGGGCTGTGTTTACGTACATAGTAACATTGCGACAGTAGATATATGAGCTAATTAAGAGAGATATAAATACTGAGCGGATTGAAGTATTATTAACACAATGACTGAGTTAACCCCTTAAGTATTATTTTTGATTTTCATAAAAATGTGGCTGTTTAAATAATGATGATTTAGGGGTAACTTCCAATGGTATTTACTCTGTGCGGGAGACATAGATATGGAGGGCCAAAAAAGATATAATCAAGGGGGTTAACTCAGTCATTGTGTTAATGATGCTTCAATCCGCTCAGTATTTATATATCTCTACAGTACCTGGCGTTGTATGCACAAAGTGATTAATAAGAAATGATCACTGATTACCTCTCTCACTATTCATCCCTCCACCCAACACATGTAAATTCAAATTATGACAAAATTATTCATCATACACAAAATAATAGGTCAACATGAATATACGCATTCGGGCTGAATTATCATAAGACGTACAACAGACAATACCATCAGTGACATGCCCACCGCTACTCTCTCATCATGTGCACAAAGCCTTTAGATCTAAAAGTCATTACCAGGTAAACAGATAAACATATCATCACCGATCAGAATTATGTTCTCCAACAACCCCCTCCTCCCCCACCAGACCTATCGGCTGCTTCCAGTGGGAAACTAAACCCCTTACAACAAAGACAGTCGCATGGTTTGCCACAAGCTTTGTGATCCTCTCATCCTCCCCAAAATCCTCTGTAACTTCTATTGGATCACGTTTTTTGTTGTAGGTGACTTGTTCTTTTATTGTCATTTCATCTAGTACTATTGCACACAGATTTGACTTTGGCGGCAGTGCAGACAGATTAATTTGAAGCGCTATCAGAATCTTGGCATTAAAGCCGGGGCAGACTGAAACCTTTTGTATAGTTTTCCGTAAGGTTGAAACGGACGTGAGGACAAAGATTTGTTCGAGTAGTAATAGTATGGTGAGCTGACGAAGAACAACGATGCGCGGTGTAAGAGGAATAGATGCTGAGTCACGTGACCCACACGTGCTGGGAAAGTAGGGCCGCAGTGCCAGAATGAAACGTAAAAAAGGAAATGCAAGGTGGTGCGGCTGGCCAGCGAAGTAAGGCAAATTGTGCCCAAGTACGCACGACCCCGCAAAGCGATGGGACCGGTTTGTACAACGGGGGTTCCGTGAACTAACCGAGGCGACTCCCGATTCGCGCCGGGTAGGACGCTAAGTACCAAGGGTCAAGCTGTAGGAAACGCTCAAAACAGAAAATGAGACAAAAACTGAACGTCTCGACGTACCGAGAAGCTCCTCACCTTACCTTAGAGTGGTGTAATGCCGTAGATAAGGGAAGAAACGTTGGAAAAGTGAAAGGAAGAAAGTCAAAAAGAAAGTCAAACAATTCGCTGCCGTCGATCTGTTATGCTTCTTGCTGTCAAAGACAAAGGCGGTAATGAGCGCAGTGCCACTGCGCACCCTTAATACCAAAGTCGTACTGACATTAGTTTCCTGATTGGTTAGTTTCCATTGCCCCTAGAGGGGGGCATCCTCACTTGGATCGTCTGCTACTCAACAGACAGCTTCGAAGTGTTGCCCTGTTTAAATTTAGTAAGTGTCGCCCTTGTATCATAAAATAGATTTTTTTCCCTTATTTGCCGTCTTTTTGTCGTAACTTGCATTTCTTCTGCAGGCAGTACAATCTGTTGCGCACAGTTTTGATACTTTTCTTCAAAGCCTGCTTTCTTGGTGAATCGTTGTCCTGACCACCTCTTGCTGTAGTTCCCCCCACATCAGTTTCTCCACTGGAATCATCTGTACACACACAAGCAACCATGCATTAAATCATTAATGATATCATGATAATCCACGGCATATTTACTCAGATAAAAAAAAAATCAGTTCACATTTCATCTGACTGACAAAAAAATGTATTTTTTTCACACACATGCAGGCGCAAACACACACAAAAAGGCCATCCAAAATTCATCCACATTTAAAATCTGCCGGCTTGTCTGATTTTAATAGTGAACAGATTTTACGACCACAGTTGTGAAAACAACTCACACAACTGATCTTTTGTGCTGTCATATTTTTGTAATTTTTTTCTAAATGAAAATTTTCAGCTTACCAATTATAAATCAGATTCATATTTATTCATTGAAGTACCTGGCTGCAGTGACATGCGTGCCAGTGAGGCGGCGCTTCTGAATCTGTAGCAGTATCCCTCGTCCTGGGTGGCTGTCTCTTTGTTGTTAGTTGTGGGGGTGGGTTGGGCACCAAAAACAAAGTCGGCACAGCATTCCATAGCAGCCTGCGCCTCTGCGCGGCACACGTGAACTGGTTGTTTTCAAAATGGGCACTGCACAGCCTGCAGGAAAGTGAACGCAGCTCAGCAGGTGACAGTCCCAACAGACCTTCCCTGCGCGTATTCTGCATCCATTTCTGACATCTGTTGGGAAAATAACAAAGACTGAAATACAAGTACTAAAACACCACCAGCTAAACACTGTAGTCTGTAGGCGCAGTTCGTGAGAACAGTACAGTGGACAGAGTTCTGCATGACCTTTCATACTTTTGTATTCAAAGTCTTGATAGTCAATGAAAGCGAAGTAACTTTGCAATGACTGAATTTTATCAACGACCTTACAACTCAAGGTTTCTTTGCTTAATTTCTCACCAGTACTTTTCTCTTTTTGATCGGAACATCGGTCTTAAAAGAACTCCATTAAGAACTTGAAACTTACACAGGATTCTCCCTATCAGTCGTATTGCCTTGAACGAAAGAGAAAGGTCCGTGTAGCCTAAAGAATACTTTTCCTCGCCTAAATTAAGCACGTGCGGCACAAATGACTAGATCTAACTTGAGCTAGTCCAACATTAGGTAGATAAAATGGGACAGGAAAATTGGTCTATGTACATATGGCCCTCTTCTACATTTGAAAACAAAATTACTAGAAACTTATCATTAATATGGATCTAAATGGTGGTTAGACCACTTTTCCACTGACATTTCTCGGAATTCACGACATGGAGAGCCGGCTAGGGTCTGTTTGCAGTTGGATCAGTTTTCCACTCTTCCAGATATAAACCCAAAGATAAATATCACACGAGAGACGTATGCCTGAGTATCGCTTTGGCAACTAATTCAGAATCGAAAATTTTCGAGATAGACATCCTCTGCGACATGAAATTATTATACGGTCGTAAATTTATGCATTTATACAAAGATAAGACCACAGAGTAATCAGCTTACCTTGTTTCTTCATTGGGAAAAAGGAAAAATGATATGCCGGTGCAACTTGGCTTGTAGCGGGGTTCGAACAAAAAATTGCGCTGCAAAGGTCAGACCCTTGCCTCGTTCGGTCAGCCATGATTCAACACGATTACAAGGGAGAAAACTCTCAAAACGCGTTCTCGCACTCTCGGGGCGAGTGATTTGTCTTATAATGTATTGTCTTTGGCAGTACTAACATTTGACGTATCAGAGAATCAACTTTGCAATTGTCTTGCTGATTTTCACAACTAGGGCTTACAGGTCACAATTTGACCTAATCCTACCCCAGTGCCGGGACAAAGAGCAGGCTTATGCTAACACTGTTTATGAAAAATGATGCAGGTATTAATGAGAAGATAGTTTTGTTCGTAAAAGAAATATTAGAGTTATGGTAGCTGTTTTACAAATGACGCAGGATCTAAAAAGTGGTGAAGAACATTGATTTTCACACCCAGGGCATACAGGTCACAATTGACCTAATCGTACCCGACAGCCGAGACAAACTGTAGGCTTACGTAAATACCGTATACGAAAAATCATACGATTATTAATGAGAAGATTTTTTTTTTCGAAAAATCTTTTAATTCTTTTAAGATTAACCCATATATGCGTGAAATTAATCCCAAAAACGTGAAAATATATTTTTTCAAAAATATTTAATTATCACTCAAAAAATGCTAGAGGTACAATTCTGGGTAACGAACTCATTCAATAACCCTTTTATCTGGCTATACGCCAAATATCTAGTAACAAAAAACAAAACAAAAACAAAAACAAAAACAAAACAAAACAAAACAAAAAACCAATTACGGACTCAAACGGCTTTTGTGAAAGGGCCATTTTCTCGCCAATGAGTATCTTAATCAAAATATCGAAAAAACGGTTCCGAGATTATTCTCTAGGGACAATATCCTAAAATTTCAAGCTTCTCCGTCTTCAAACGCGGGCTCTAGTCGCTGTCACATCCTAACACACACACACACACACACACACACACACACACACACACACACACACACACACACACACACACACACACACACACACACACACACACATGTACACGCATACACCGCTTCGGCGCCAAAAAGACGTTCTCTAACAAGGTTTGCGTAGCTAGACGTGACGTCATTTTTTAATCTTGTTACTTCTTTGCCAGAATTTCTGCGCCGCACGCCAAAAACGTCATGTGCATGCTCCGGAATACGCTCCGACCCAGCCCCATTCAAAGTCTAACGTATTTTTTTTAATAAATACGGTAGCCAACAAAAAACAAAACAGAATATTGAAAGTATGTCACCCGCCGGTCGAATAATTAAGCTAAATAAACCTAAGACATGTTAAGGACGCGGCACTGGACCAACAACTGGTGTGTGACCATCAACACAAAAAAATCATCAGCCACACTCTTCTCTCTCTCCAACAAAGCAAAGGCTGGCAACCTAACAATGGGCATCACCCCACTGCGGTATGAAGATCAACAGACATACCTGGGCGTCACCCTTGATAATAGGCTGACGTGGAAGCCGCACATTTGGAACGCAGAAGCGAAAGCTAGAAGAAAGGTGAACATCATGAGGAAGCTGGCTGGAACACAATGGGGAGCCAGTGAAAAGATCCTCAAAAATGTATATCAAGGCACAGTGAGACCACACCTTGAGTATGGATCCAATGCATGGTTGACGGCAGTCCAGTCATACCAGCAGACCATTGACAGAGTTCAGAACCAGGCACTGCGTATCATGCATAGTGTTCACACAGTAGGGTAAATACGGTACGGTTTTTTGTTAACGGTTTGTTTTGTGCCGATAGTCCGTGAGTCCCGTCCCCCACGTGGAACCTTTATGACACGGGGAGTTTAGTGAGTTGTAGGCAAAAGCTCAGTCTGGCAGAGCTGTAGAAACATTAGTACGGGCTTTATTGTCAGAGGGAACAGATGTGTGTGAGATACCTAGCCCGTATTCCAAGACTCTGAAACCTAGAATTCAGGTATGTTTCTATTATGTATTATTGATTGCTGCTTAGTTAAAGACGATATGGGTTGGTAAGAGTAATTTGGTTGTATTGCGTTGTCTGGGTTGGTTCAGTTATGTGGTTTGGAATTCAGTGAGGTAACCGGTGTTTTCGTATACAGTTATTTACCGAGATGGATAACTAAAGGAATGTTAGGGGTGTATGCGTAAGTCATTATGAAGATAGTACTTGGTTGGTTAAGCATAGTCTTTTCCAGTGTATAGAATAAAGTATAGCGAGAGTGTTAGGTTATAGTCTGTTTCAAGGTAGTGGCAGAGTTATGGGGGTGTTACGAAAGTAGTTCGGGTTATGAAGCACGTGTGTGTGTGAATAAACGTGTGAGTTATTTGTATCAGCCAGGTTACGTAATGTTTCTCATATGATCCAATGTGTTGTGTGTTTAGCAAGTGCTACGTTTTATGACTTTATTGTGTTCAGAGTGCTTGTCGGAGGTTGGAGCGACGGACGCCGAGACGTCAGTCACCAGGGACCTAATGCGAGGTCATCTCTCCATCTCTTCACTCGGGGAGTGAGCGACCGGTGCCGAGACACTTGGGTCACAGCGAAGATACGGTACGAGCTACGAGGATGTCTACGGTACGAGAGACAGGACGACTCGAGAGCATACGAAGGACTTGCACGCCTAGACGTGAAAGGACTAACGTAACCAGTCGAGAACACCAAACAGATTGGATAGTGAGAAACTACTACCTAGCCTGGCTTTGATATTGTGTGATGTGGGTGTGATGTTAAGATGCTGGTAGTGGGAAAGTGTAAATAGTTTGATAATTTTTTGAGCGTTTTCTTTATTTATCTTTTATAAAAGTTCCGTTAGAAAGGAAGCCCGTGAGTTGTGTTTTACCGCGTGAATGCGCCCGTCTGAGTCAGTGGCGGTGTATGCGTCTGTTTTGCAAGAGTCTGTACGTGCGACGGGGGGCAAGTCTGCGTGCGTTACAATCATCACCGGCGCAATGAGATCCACACCAATTGAAAAGATGGAAGAGACAACAGGCATCCCACCCCTGCGCATGAGAAGAGATTGCAAAGCCTTGATACAGTCCACAAAGGTTAAGTCTTCCAAAGACCATCCTATGAATGCCAGGATGAAACAGCCAACCTCAGGCTTTGTGAAGGAGACGAGAGCTCTGCAAACTAAACACCAGGCAAAGCTCCCTGCGTAGGTAGAGGCTCTGAATCCTACTAGTGACCTTCCAGCCTGGGAAAGTAAGCCAGAAAACATCACCATCTCTTCCACGGTACCCTACATCACCACCAAAGATGAGCACAGCACTGTGAGTAAGAAAGCCCTGACACTGGCCATGCTCGAATAAAAGTATCCCCAGGAGGCATGGATACGGGCATACACCGATGGATCGGCCACAGATGCAGTTCAGAATGGAGGGGCTGGGGTGTACATTCAGTACCCAAACGGAAAATGGCAGGCAGAGGCAATACCAACAGGCCTTCACTGCACAAATTACAAGGCTGAGGTGGAAGCCCTGGTACATGCTGCAAACACCCTTAGTGGCACTGCAGACCCTGATGCCCAGATTGTCTTCCTGACTGATGCCATGTCTGTTCTTGAGGCAGCAACAGCAAGCAAACTGCCACGTCTACAAGAGGCACTGCGAAACATCAAGTGCACCAGGCTGGTGCTGCAGTGGATCCCTTCACATTGTGGCTTCTACGGCAATGAAGAAGCTGACAGAATGGCAAAAGTGGGCGCAGAAAAAGAACAAGACGA